>OY757910.1:91158671-91278028 GCA_963585895.1 Sepioteuthis lessoniana | reverse complement strand
GGTTGGAGAAGCAATAGATTTAATAGGTCAAAAGTTAATAAGAAAATATATAGAAGGTAATTATTTTTTTTTATATGCAAACAAATGGGGTTCAAAAGATATTTTTGTTGTTTAAAGATTACTTATGTTGTTTCAACCAGAAAGCTGTTCATTAAAGTCCTGTTATATGAAGGGTTTCTATTATTTTATTTTTCGATTTTTATGGTTACATAATAAGTTGACATCTTTTCTTTTTTCTTCATGTAACATTATTATAAAGAAAGTCAACAAAATTTATTTAAATTAAAATGTTAAAAAAAAAAAAGGAAAACAAAGCTATTTAATAAGAGAGTTAAAATAATGATTGATGATATTCCAGTCAGTTTGATGCGATTTATAATTTGCTTCGAAAAAAAAAGACTAGAGAAAATAGCTCTTAGGGGTGAGCCAAAAAAGCCTTACCGAAGGAGTCACTATATATATATATATATACATCATAAATACGAAGAAAGATTTAAAAAATCAGAAGGATGTGTCTTGTTCACATATGGATGTGCAAAAGTAGGACGACCAGCACGAACTTACATACAGCAACTATGTGAGGACACAGGATGTAACCCTGAAGACCTGCCGGAGGCAATGAATGATAGGGAGAAATGGCGAGAGAGGGTCAGGGATATCCGCTCTGGCGGTGCGACATGATGATGATGATGAAGTGTCGAGTTAAATTGCGCGCCAAACCAACCAAAATATATATATATATATATATATATATATATATATATATATATATATATATATATATATATGTGTATATTTATATCTATAATGTTACTCTAGCGGTGTAAAAAAAAACATGATACAATTTGTAAAAAAAAAAAAATTACTCATAATGATATCTAGGGAAAAATCCCAAAAAAAGAAAAAATTAAAAACATTCGTACTGCTTGAAAATAATCAACCAGCAACGCAGTGTCTAGTAAAAAAAAAAAAAAAAACACTGACAGAGTTATCTAACCTGATACGTAAAAGTGCTCAATGCACTCAATAGAGCGAAATTAGAATACCAAATAAGCCAAAACTAATCTACATAGGTGAAACTTAGGTAGATTCGACCTGGTTCTTTAGGTGTTATATATATATATATATATATATATATATATATGGTGAAAAAATGTGATAAGACAAAAAAGAATATGTATTTGTGCAATTTATTTTTTGGTTGTTCTCAACTAGTTTTAACAATAATCAATCATACCATCTGAATTCATACATCTTTGAGCATTATGAAATTTGCACACCTCTTAGGCAATTTCAACTTTTTATTAAGCTAGCAAATTTGACAAGAAGAGCAACTTAGCAAAAAGAATTACAGACTTAATTTACCTGCTATTATCAGAATAAGTCTACATGAAAAATACGACCGCTTTATTCGGAGTTTTTTGTAACGGTTATTGTTCTAAAAATAGGATTGGTGACCCGGGCTCAAATCCTCAAGGAACCAATTCTCGTTTCCCTACGTTCTAATACCTTTGAGAAAGACATGAACCTATGAGCTCTCCTTCCAGCTATGATTAAATTGTAGGGTAGACTGGGTTCTTTAGCTTTGGTAAGGCTACCAGTCAAGAAGAATGGGAACTCTTACACACGCACACGTGCATGTATCTGTAAGAGGGAAGTAAATGCGTGTGTGTCTCCGTTTATGGGGAGAAAAACTGTGTATGCATGTATGTTTGCCTACAGACACACACACACCCACATATATATATATATATATATATATATATATGTCTCAGACGTCTCTGTGTGCTTATACATATATGTGTGTGTGTGTGTGTGTGTGTTATTAGGAGTGTATTTAGTTCGATTGATAGATGTGCACCTTAGTATCTGCATATGCATTCAATTCTTTCTTGCTACTGTTCAAAAAGTTCAAATGTAAGTCATCTGTACAGGTCTAAGTGTGTGTGTGTGTGTGTGTGTGTGTGTGTGTGTGTGTGTGTGTGTGTGCTTGCGTACCTCAGTGTGAGTGAGAATGTATGGTCGATGGACAACTCTAACAATACTACCAAAAGCACTTTTTGAATAGAGTTCGTTAAAACTAAAATCTCATAATGCCATCAAATGACAACGAGGGAAATATTTTTTTACCTGCAGAATAGTCCTAAAAACTTTAACACGTGTGTGAAAAATACTCTCTCCCATCTCTCTCTCTCTTTCACACAAACACACACACACTAACAAACACACACATACACACACATTAACACGCACACACAATATAAAAAGCAATAAAAACTTCTATTTTTTTAACCTTCTTTCCACAAGTAATGTAATTATGAGCGAGTGGGTTCTTTTGGACGGAGTGCTTTAATAATTTTGTTTGTTCAGATTTTTTTTAACCAGGTTCAACGAGTACACGGGACAGGTTCAGCGCGTGCATTAGAAAAGGTGATTCTAAGAAAAATTAAGCACAGGTACCGTGATGAAATGATCATAAGAGGTGAAACACAAGATTCGGCATTCCAGAACACAACAGCCATTCAAAGAAGGCCGAAATGTCGAGCGGTCGAGAGGTTGTAATTAAAACAAAAGCATACACAAAGAAATTCGATTCAATTGACTAAAACAAAATGAACAACTCATGTTCTCAATAATACTACACGCACGAGGCATAGACTGTGAAAAAAAAAGACTTGTTAAAGTTGATATCTTCAATGCTGGTGAGTCCTCGTCCACTTTTTTTCTTGACTCATTTTATCATTCCTATTGTCATAATTATTTTTATTATTATTAATATTATCAAGTAGAAAAGTTACTTGAAACTATATAATTTCTGCTGGGGCTGTATAATATGCCGACGGCATATCTGCGGAGGGGTAAGACCCCACTCTCTAAACAAGTGTCCTGAATATGGCAATAAGCTATCAGATGGTGAGGGTCCAGTCTTGGAGCTCTTAGTGGTGTTGAGTACCTCTTCATTACCGTTACTCCTCAGTCCAATCTGACCCGATATGGTAGTACCTGTTTAGGTGACATCTATGGAACAATTATAACTCTTTTAATATTTAACTGTGCGCAAACAAATGACGGACTCTAAAATGAATTGTTAGTGTAGCAGAATGATGCTTGAAGCTATTAAACTGAGCGCAAATAAAACTATTGGTGTTAGATATGAATTGAAACCATAAGCCGGCTCATTGGCCGATTGGGTAGAGTGTTCGCCGATGGTCTGGAAAACCTGGGTTCAATCCTAGGTCGAGTCATACCAAAGACTTTAAAAATGGTACTTAATACCTCCTTGCTTAACACTCAGCAATATAAGGTACATATCAAGGGTAAAGTGGAGTAATCCCTGGAAAGGAGAAGCGTCCTCCCCTACACCATGGTGTAGTAGCTATTAAAAAGGGAGCTTTCTGGTTGTCCTCCACTACGGTTGCCAACTTACTAACTTACAATGTGTGTGAAAAAACTCAGGTATTGGTCGTACATAGCAATACATGAGACCATTCACTGCGTGCAAATGAATGAATTGTATTAAATAGAATAATTGACGTTATTTAGCGATACTTGAAAGCATGAAAACAAATGAGCTCTGGTTCATTTAAATGTATCGTCTAGAAATATGCGTTTGCAAATTATATAAACAGTTTCCAATAAATGATATTAAAAGAATTATTAATGTTGGATAAGAATACTTGAAAAGTGTTAGTGTTATAACGCCATGATCGAACCCATTAAACTGTGTGCAAATAAAACTATTGGTATCAGAGAGTAATATGTAAAGCTATCTAACTGTGCACAAAGAAAGGATTTATAGAAATTTAAATCATTTATGCTTGTTGATTTAATGGCATATCGACCGTCTTGTGTTATTTTATGCCAAATCTATCCTACTTCAAGAACAGTCGTGGTACTATTTAACCCAGAGCAGAGAGGATAAGGGGGTTCATATCGTTCTCAAGGGTATCTGTCCGAAAATAAACATAATAGCAGGAGTGGGGTTCGAACTCTCTTACCACGATTCTGCATTCCAGCGATTTAACCATTACACCATGAGGAGCCCTCCCATTTGCGTTTGATGAAAATGCAAAAAAAGGTTAACTGCTCGCAAATATTGACTTATTAGTATTCCATAGCAATACTTGGAACCGGTCGACTGCACACAAATCAGTAATGAATGTTTAATAGAATAATTCGTGTTAAATAGGAATACTTGTAACAATTTAACTGTGTGCAAATGAAAGTATTCGTGTAAACAATATTTGGAACAAGTTCACTTAGTGCAAACAAATGACTAATATTAAACAAGATTACTGTTGTTTGATAGAAATATTTGAAAATATTTAACTATGTGCAAACAAATGAGATCTGTTTTGTTTATAAAAGTTATCCACAAACTAATAATTAGCCAATGATCAACATTTGAAATATATATATATATATATATATATATATATATATATATATATATATATATATATATATATATATATATGTGTGTGTGTGTGTGTGTGTGTGTGTGTGTGTGTGTGTGTGTGTGTGTGTGTGTACAGGATTTGGTATTAATAGGTTTGGTTTGGTTTGTTTCAGTTTTATGGCATATTAACCGTTGTAGGTTTTTTATGGCAAATCCATTTTATACAAATAAGCAGTTCTATTTCAAAAAATTCAGTTTAGAGTGAGTACCCAATTTAATTGTAAAATAATTTCTATTTCGAGCTATTCAGTTTAGTAAACAGTTCTAATTCAAACAATTCCGTTTAGTGTAAGTACGCAGTTTAAATGTCAAAACAGTTCTATTTCAAACAATTCAGTATATAATAAGGACGCATTTTAAATGAAGTACGCAGTTTAAATGTCAAAAACGTTCTATTTCAAGCTATTCAGTTTAGCACAAGAACACAGTTTATTTCTATTTGACCGATAGATAGGACCCTATTAGGTGCTACCAATCCGGGTCAGAGTGGACCAAGGAGCGATGGTAATGAAGGTGTACTCTGTACTCCTTAAATCTCTCGCATTACTGGAACCTCACCATCAGATTGTTTAGTGTCATAACCAGGACACTCTTTGGGGGGGTCTTACCCTTCTGCAGAGAAGCAGTCGGTGCATTCTATTACCCCAGCCGACTTGGCAAAGTTTTTTGATAGGTTTTGGAGAAGCAGAGATGAACTCATAAGAGATGTACTCTTATGGATCCCCACACACGGCCGCGCAAAAGCAGGACGACCAGCACGAACGTACATTCAGCAGCTATGTGAGGATACAGGTTGTTGTCCTGAAGACCTACCTAGGGCGATGAACGATAGGGAGGAGTGGCGAGAGAGGGTCAGGGATATCCGTGCTGCCAGCACGATATGATGATGATGATAAGCCATAAAACACAATCAAATAAAATACGTAATTATGAATAAATTTATAGTATTAAACATAGTTGCTTTGACCTCTAATTGTTAATAAAATGATTATTAGTTACTAGAAAGTATGTAATTGCATAAATCAATCTAAATAATTGATATCAAGTATACGTGAAACTACAGGATGTTTCAAATTTGTTGAAACAACGCAACAACTTTTAAGATCTTTTCTTTTGTCCTAATTCTCTTTTTCTTTCCAAATTATTTCGGGGGATTTCATAATATTTTAATATATTTAACCAAATATTGCGAAATCATGCATTAGACAACGTAGCGAAAGTTCCTTTGCCTGAAGACATTTAACGAAATGAAGTGTTCGAGTAAGATACAGGGAAAGTCTAATTTAAACACATTTCCAAACAGGAGTCGGATTTTGAAGTTGGACATGAACTTTAAAACACATTGCACTAGTAAAGGTCATAGGACAAAAGGTTCCTTACTATCTGAGCCTTCAATAATAATCCAATCTCACGGGAGGAATGTGTACATGTTATCAACAACTTTGCACACTGCGTTCAACAGAATGGTAGACAACTGGTGCATATACTTTCGGACTTCTCTTGACATTTTTAGTTCATGTTTTCGACTAAATGGTTGCAGATCTTAAAATGCTATCCTTTTATCTTTCAATACATGCAACTTTATTCCTTTATCTATTGTATCAGATTATCTTGTTTCGAAAAGTGTGAAACACCCCATATATAACTATAAATTATTAATATTGAATAAGAATACTTGAAACCAGATGACTATGATAGAAAAAAGGATTATTATTTTTATTAATATTATTCCTTGAGAGATTTTCACTGGCCGATCTCAATACTGTAGTAGTTTGGATGGTCTCCATTCGCCCTCTTATTTCCAAGTCCTTCAGTCCCATTAATAATATTTCGGTGAGTGTACCAAGAGCACAATATATAATTGGTATAAACGTCACTTTATGTTCCATAGTTTTTTTCAATTCCCTACCAAGGTCGAGGTATTTGTACTTCTTTTTACTTTCTTTCAGTTTTACTCTGTGGTCAGCCGGGACAGCAAAGTCCACAACTTTGGAAATTCTCTCTTTTTTTTATGTTGTTGATTATTTTAAGGTCTGATCGTATGGCTTAGATTAGTTGGTCTGTTTGTATGTTAAAATCTTAGATGTTTGTGTCCTTCTCCAGGACAGATGATGTGTTGAGCATATACCATTTGTTTAAATAGTTTCAGGAAAAAAAAGTTTTTTCATCATACAACGTGTGAAAGCACGTGCAATACCCTAACCTCATCAGCCGCCATCCAGGGTGATAACACAGTTTCGGTAGCTCAAGGCGGTTATATATGATTGAGTACAGATTAACTTAATTAAGAATATTTTCTTAAAACTATCATCGTTGACAAATTTTTATTAGTTATTTGAAACCATTTAGCAGTTTTAACAAGTTGAATTCGTCATAAAATAACCAGCATAGGATTGAATAACCGTGAAACCAACCAACCAACCAACCAACCAACCATGAATATTTGCTATGCTACATTTGTAACCGCAAGATGGACGTTGTCATGGAGTAAGATTACTTCCTTTACGTGACAAGCATAATTACTCTTCTGACGTGCCGTTTAAATGAATCCTCTGCTTATCATAGTGTTGCTTAGAAACAGTTTCTGCCGTGACCAGCAGTTTTTATAGCCAAAATGATTCTCTTGAAAACCGCTGTTGGGTTAGTAAAATGGTAATTCCTTTGCATGGAGTGAGTGAGGGAGAGGCTCTCTATGATTTGGATATGCTCATCACGTGATGAGCCCAGAAGTCTTGGTGCAAAAATCAAAAATCCAGATAAATTCTACCAGACGTTCCGTGTTGAGTGGACGTTAAAATCTCTCAGAAAGACAACCTTAAGATACCAGATATCTTCTTCAGCGCGCCGATAAGTCCCTTAAACTCAACTTTATACTCAGGGAGGACTGTATATTGTTATTAATTCTTTCACGTGTTGATTAATAAATTGTTAGAATTAAATGAAGTATTAATTCATTTATTTGTTGCTGTTAGCCTTAGAATAAAAACTATACTAACACAATACCGCCAAGCACAAAGAGAGACACATTTCCACATCAGATTCCTGTTCTGTTAAGGTGTTGTCGGCTTACTCGATTTAATAATGGCCTAAATCGTTTAGGATTCTCATACTGAATTCTTTTTATAGCGTTATTGGCTGTCTTAATCAAAAGGAGCAGGAAAAAAGCACAAAAACAAAAAAGTTGCTAAAATTCGACGAATAAACAAGATTAAGAGGTACAGTTTTGTGTTTTTGGTTTTTGGTTTATTTTTCCAGTGTCTTCTAAATCCTTTTATGTTGCGTTCTGGTTAGTGAACGCTTGTAATATCAAATAAAGGACAAATCACAATATGAGAGGAAATACAGATATATTCTCAGGAAGAACATAGGAATAGTGAATACAGAATAAAGATATAGTCCAACGATAGCATTGGCTTCCGTTATTACGGTAGCAAGTAAGGTGATCTAGTGCGATCTCCAGTCTCTAACGCTCTAATACTATTCCTATAAGAAGCTGCTCTTCACCTTCTAGTCTACTTTATTTCTGTGTAGTGTACACAGAAGGCACAAGGCCTTGAAGTTTTTGGGGAGGGGAAGGGAGCGGTCATACTTTTCTATATAAACTAAGGAGACCTAGCTAGCCACATTCGCCGACCCATTCAACAATACAATAAATATCCATTCATCCATCGCCTTTTGCGCTACAATCACCACAATACCACATTTGCTCTATGAAGAAGTCCTACTTAAAATCCCGAGATTCGTGAATGATTTTATTTACAAGTATGATTTATTTACAATGAATGTGATGGGAATGGGAGAAAAACCCCGAAATATATATAAAAACAAGGAAAAATCCCCCGTTTGGTTGCCCTCCCATCCCCCCGTCTATAAAATTGGAGGCCGACTGTTTTCCGGGGCGAAAGAACCGAAAATACAAAATCAGATCACGATGAGAAAAGTTTGCATCGTCATACAATCCCTTGTTTCGCGTCGTCCAAATCACCATTCTAGCTACAGCTAGGATCGCGAGAAACACCACACGCTTCTCACCCTGATACGGAGGAAGAACGTTGTCCACGACGTAACCAACGTCGAGCAGCACGAGCTGTTTGGGTTCGATGCGAGCCGTCCACTCGCCGACGTGATCCCAAAACGGGCGAACTCGCTCGCAGTAGTAGAAGGCGTGCTCAGCCGTTTCTTCCAAGCCACTGCCGCAGCGAGCGCAATCGGGCATGTCTGCCAGGCCCGCTTTGTAGTTCAAGCCGACAAGGGGCAACGCATTTCGCACAAGTCGCCAGGTGAGCGAGAACTCGGAGTTGTTCAAGAAGCTCGATCCTGGCGCCCAATTCCAATGAGAGCGAATCTCCTCCGCCGTCCAGCCGCGCCGCTCGCTGAGAGGATCAGAAGCGGAACCCACCACTAGCTCCCGATATAGTTCTTTTCGAGGCCGTGAAAGGTCACTGGACCCAAGAAGGTTACGAAGGGCCGTTCGGCACTCGCGGACAAACAGTGCTTCGCCCAAAGGCCTACGTCGACCTTCAGCCTTTGGGTCTGACTTTAGGCGAGGAAAAGTCCGACTCGCCTTCAGTCTCCACACTGCGTCCCCCGTCAAGGCTCTGCCCAAGTATGCAAGTCTTTCAGCAAGCCAGTGGCTCTCCAGATCAGGCATACCTAGACCCCCGTTGCGTGTACGTTGGATACAGACCTGCCTACGGACCATCGGCCTTGCACCTCCCCAGAGCAATCTGGAAAGGGATCGTTGCAGCGCCAACCGATTTACCTTAGGCAGAGGAAGTACAGCCAATCGGTAAAGGATCAAGGGGAAGACGTACACGGCGCACGCCTCCGCCCTGCCCTTTAAGGACAACCTCCTTGAAAGCCAGATTCCCACCTGAGCATTCACCTTGGCTTGTATTTCCGACCAATTTCGCTCCAGTTGGAGGCCGGGCCCGAACCACACCCCGAGGATGCGGACGGGTCCGTCACTCCAGCGGAACGGCCCCGGAAGAGTATTGCTACCCCTCCAAGCACCGAGCCGCAAACCTTCGCTTTTGTCAAAATTGACCTTGGCTCCTGCAATCCGCTCGTACTCGCTAACCGCCTTCTTCACAGCCTTTATATCCAGACGGCGGGATACAAACACTGTGATATCATCGGCGAACGCGGAAACCCTTGCCGAAAGAGGGCCAGCAAAAGGGACACCGCGCAGGGCCGGATTTGCCGTCCTATCCCTAAGCCTACGGAGCAGGGGCTCCAAAGCTAGGACATAGAGAAGAGGAGACAACGGGCAGCCCTGCCGGACCGACCGCTCGACCGCGAACACCGTCGAACGCCTTCCGTTCACCTGCACCACTGCCTGAGGGTTGTGGTACATCATGCTAATCCATCTGCGGAACTCCGGTTTGAATCCGGCAGTCTCCAAAACAGTCGCCAAAAACCGATGGTCAACCCTATCGAAGGCCTTGGACTGATCTAAACTGATCAGCGCGGCCTCGGTGCCGTCTTCTATACCCTCTAGGACCTCGCGAATCAAGTGCAGGTTGTCCTGGATCGATCTTCCCTTCACAGCAAAAGTCTGCTCAGAGCCGATCAGATCGCTAATGACAAGCTGTAAACGATTCGCTAAGACCCGGGCCAAAATCTTTAACTCTGTGTTAAGCAGAGTTATGGGCCTGTAATCGTCTAAACCCTCCCAAACATGCCTGCCACCTTTCTTCAGCAATGTGATCACGCCCTTGGTAACGCTACCAGGGATGGCTCCCTGGGCGAACCAATGGTTGAACATATCCGTCAGAATAGGCACAAACATGTGCGACATCCTCAAGTACACTTCGTAGGGCAAACCATCTAGTCCCGGCGACTTGTTCAGGCCGACCTGCTTCAACGCGTCACGGACTTCGCATTCAGTAACCACACCCTCGCAGCTAGCCGCTTCAGCCACCCCAAGGCGGGGAAAGTCGGCAAGATAGCTACGAAACTCCCGGAGCGGGAGATCAGTACAGCGGGCAAAGCGATCCCGAAAGTGCGCCCGAAAGGCGTCACGAATCTCGCGAGCCGATCGCAGCAGTCGCCCATCCGGGGCCTTGACAGAACCGATATACCGATCGGGGAACCTTCGCACTTCTTCTTCACGCGCAGTCGCGTTCGTTTTCACAGCTTCGTTGAGAACTCTCTTTAACCTAGATCTAACTACGTATCCCTTGTAGCGCTCGCTACTCTCGCGCTCAAGGTCCCCCCTAGCTAGCTCTACGTTTAGGGAGTCCCCCCCAGCCACCGCCCGGGAAAGTCTATCGTCTATAGATTTCGCTTCCTTGGTCCTATCTAGGTTGAGCTGTCGACCGTACTTGGTAGCGAAATCTCTAATCCTATGTTTAAGAGATCCCCACCACCTATTGCCGGTAACCGCCCCCACTAACGCCCGCTGAATTAGGGATTCCAGCCGGTCCCGGAAGTCCCGTATCTCCAGTAAGGAGGTATTGAACTTCCAGTAGCCGGCCAGACTAGGCCTATTTGCTAACCGTAGACTGACTCTAACAAGTTTATGGTCAGTCCACGCTATCAAGTGGAACGTGGGACAACTAACAAAATCAATGTCAGCTCGTCTCACTAACACTCTGTCCAAGTAGGAGCCTACTTTGGCAGAGGGCGAACTATCTAGCCACGTCCACATCTCCCGCCCTGGGTGATCCAGACGAAACCTGTCGACGAGGTCATGACGAGTCATGAGGCCGGCAAGGCTGCTTTCACACCTTCCCACACGCCTAGCTCCCCGCCCGACCTTATCTATCTTGGGATCAAGGATCGCATTCCAATCACCCATTAAAACTAGCCGCTTCGTATCGTCCAGGAACGGCGCCAACCGACGAAAAAAGGAAACCCTCTCCACAACGATATTGGGCGCATAAACCGCAACCAGACGAAACTTGAAACTTTTCACGGCAACATCGGCCACAACCAGTCGGCCCCCGTCACCTGCAAAAACAACGTCAACATCAGCATCAAGGCTGCGTCCAACTAGCAAAGAAACCCCAACGCTGGTACGGCTGCCGTATGCTGAGAAAACGTTAAAATCGCTTTCCAGCACACGACAGTCGGCACCGCAAGTGAAGTGGGTTTCCTGCACTGCAGCAACATCTACGCCGAGAGTTTTAAGTTCACCAAGCAAGCGCGTACACTTGCCCGGATCCCTCAATCCCCTCACATTCAAAGTAGCAAGGTTTAGAGCCATCAATCCCACTTACCTTACCCAGTGTCGACTACGGGCCGGAAATCCTTCGGAGTAAGGATGCCGACGGCCTGACGCAGGGATCCGGTGCCGAGTTCAGTACTTACTCGGTCGTCCCTGGTAATTCCACCGACATCCATAGGGTACCGCAACTTTAGGGACCTATAGAATGATGGGTGAACCAAAATCGGGACCCTGCCCGCACAGAAGGGTAGCATTTTTTTCAGCATTGGATTTTTCGTATCGACCAGCATTACATCCGCCCGGCTGGCTTCGTCAATAAAGTTCCAGAGTTCCTTGGTCCGATTGCCAGCCAAGCGGACGAATGTGGTCAATTTTGGTGCGTCCTTGAATAGATGTGGTTTTGTGATGTCTTTAGTGTCAATTTTTTGGAGTGAGCGTAATGGTTTTAATGATTGTTTTAAAGTGTGGTCTATGTGTGGATTGTCCATGATATCTTCGCAGAAGTAAAAAGAGTTTATGGCACGTCGGGCTTCCGTAGAGCGTGCTCTTGGTTTTTGAACAGTTGCTGCTGATGTTGACGGTGTTTGGGGAGAGGGTGTAAGTCTGGTTGCTGAATAGGATCGAGTAAGCATTTTGGGGGTTTTAATTGGTGAAAGAGAGGGGGGTAATGGTGTTTCTGTTGGGATGATAGGGGTGGTTTTTGTTTTTTGTGGGAGAGGAATCAATTGTGCTGGTCTTTGTTTATTTTGGACTGGTGATTTTTCTGTTGTTTTTTCCCCCTTATGCTGAGGTATGGTGGTTGTTTGTGTGGGTTTTTTTTGGATGTTTTTTCTCCCCCTCTTTAGTTGGTGAATCCTCGCTGTCTCTCCTTCTTTTTAAATTCATGGACATATCCATCGGTTCAATGTTTTGGTTGTCTTCTTTTGTTGATTGTTTTGCAGTTGATTGTTTCGTATTTGTGGTCGTCGGTTTCGTAGTTGTAGTCAAATGAGTTGTTGTATCTGTTGTTGCTGGGTTTTTTGGGGGAGTTTTTTTCCCTCCCTTTTTTCTGGTGACTTGCGTCCACCCTTCTTCATTTTCTTTAGGGGTTTCTTGTTTGTTTTCTGAGGTTTCTGTTGGTATTATTGCTGCTATGACAGGTGAAGGAGTAGCAGTAGTAGTAGCAGTAGTAGTAGTCGTTGTTGTGGTGGTGATTGTTGGTTTTTGAGGGCAGTTTTTTGAAAAGTGGCCGATTTTATTGCAGGACCAACATAGCGGTTTCCTGCCCTCAACGATGACTGTCATGGTTTGATCGCGGTAACGTATTTTATGGGGAATTTTGTTAAACCCTCCCCTATCGAGGCACATAACGAATACGTAGTCACCGTACGCGGTTCCCCGTGTTGACGTTACTTGTGTGACTTGTTCCACGCCGCCGTATATACTTAGATAGGCGGCGAGGACGTCACCACTCAATTGCATAGATACATTGCATACGGTGACTCGTATTCTTCTTTTGCCTCGATATTCCGGTTGTAGCCGGAAGAAGCGTGTGGTGATGTTACCACCGGCGAGGCTTTTTGCTACTTCCTCTGAGGGTAAAAGGACGTCCCAGGTCGCGAAACTTCTGCGGCAGAAGTATTTCCCTGGGATGTTTGCTGTTTTGAGTAGGTCTTCGAATGTCTCCTTTTTTATCCCCGCTAGTCTCTTGGTCTTAATGTCTGTGACTACGAAGGACAGGGTCTTCGGTTCGACCGCCTCGACCAATTCGGGTATTGGGAGAATTTCCCCGTCCTTGAAATACTTTTCATACTTTTCGACCCTGTCTCTTGCGTAGTCACAAGGGGATTTTTTATTCACGCAATGTGAAGACCAAGAGACAGCTGTTTGTTTTTGTTTTTGTGCCGGTGGTATTGTACTTGCCGATGAAGAGAGGTCGAATGGAGCTTCTTCCGGCATTGGGGAGGGTTGCGTTTGGAATATGTCGGTCGGTGATTGCGATTTCATGTTGTTGGGCTCCCCCATAGTTGTGAAAACACAACTAGAGGGAGATGAAACGCGTATGGTGTTGCAAAAAATTCAGGCGAGACGAATAAATGTAGAACGATAAATGTTGATAAAAATGGCGGTCGTTTTTTTTTTTAAAAAGTTCAACAAAAAATCGAGTCGCGTTTGACCCTCCTCACAAACAAAGAACAATAGTTTGAGGGGGGTCACAAAACTTTAACAATGATAACAATATTCAATAACAATAATTTAAACAAATTTTTAACAATAAAGAACTTACTTTTTCGTGGTGAAAAAGAACTCAGACAAAAAATTCGACTTCTAGTCTACTTTATTTCTGTGTAGTGTACACAGAAGGCACAAGGCCTTGAAGTTTTGGGGGAGGGGAAGGGAGCGGTCATACTTTTCTATATAAACTAAGGAGACCTAGCTAGCCACATTCGCCGACCCATTCAACAATACAATAAATATCCATTCATCCATCGCCTTTTGCGCTACGATCACCACAATACCACATTTGCTCTATGGAGAAGTCCTACTTAAAATCCCGAGATTCATGAATGATTTTATGATTTATTTACAATGAATGTGATGGGAATGGGAGAAAAACCCCGAAATATATACAAAAACAAAGGAAAAATCCCCCGTTTGGTTGCCCTCCCATCCCCCCGTCTATAAAATTGGAGGCCGACTGTTTTCCGGGGCGAAAGAACCGGAAACAAGTCGGACCTACCCTAGGTGGGACAGGGATCCTAATCTACAGGGGTGAAAAGAATTTAGGGGTCGGGCGCGGTATGGGTTAATACAAGTAGGTGATATGATTTTTATACATATGAATGTTCAAGATCTTCAGTAAACGTGGACTGGGATACGGATTGAGGTACAAAAACAATGGGGATGGGGAAGATCTTGAGAACTAACAACTAGATGACGGGGACAATGACTCACAAACATACTGCTAACTAGGTACCTGGGTACCAAAAGAAAAAGGGAACAGTTTTACTCACCAGGGGTGGGGTCCCTAAGGACCCGTACCGTAGACGCCATGAGCCGGCAGAGGAGGGAAGGATGACTCCAACGTTGCTCCCTTTCGCACGACCAGGCTCGCTGCATTCACCCACCTTTTGCTGAATGTTATGCGATCCAAGCGTTTTCTATCGCATCTGATTTTGACCCTCAGCTGATGCCGAAAATACAAAATCAGATCACGATGAGAAAAGTTTGCATCGTCATACAATCCCTTGTTTCGCGTCGTCCAAATCACCATTCTAGCTACAGCTAGGATCGCGAGAAACACCACACGCTTCTCACCCTGATACGGAGGAAGAACGTTGTCCACGACGTAACCAACGTCGAGCAGCACGAGCTGTTTGGGTTCGATGCGAGCCGTCCACTCGCCGACGTGATCCCAAAACGGGCGAACTCGCTCGCAGTAGTAGAAGGCGTGCTCAGCCGTTTCTTCCAAGCCACTGCCGCAGCGAGCGCAATCGGGCATGTCTGCCAGGCCCGCTTTGTAGTTCAAGCCGACAAGGGGTAACGCATTTCGCACAAGTCGCCAGGTGAGCGAGAACTCGGAGTTGTTCAAGAAGCTCGATCCTGGCGCCCAATTCCAATGAGAGCGAATCTCCTCCGTCGTCCAGCCGTGCCGCTCGCTGAGAGGATCAGAAGCGGAACCCACCACTAGCTCCCGATATAGTTCTTTTCGAGGCCGTGAAAGGTCACTGGACCCAAGAAGGTTACGAAGGGCCGTTCGGCACTCGCGGACAAACAGTGTTTCGCCCAAAGGCCTACGTCGACCTTCAGCCTTTGGGTCTGACTTTAGGCGAGGAAAAGTCCGACTCGCCTTCAGTCTCCACACTGCGTCCCCCGTCAAAGCTCTGCCCAGGTATGCAAGTCTTTCAGCAAGCCAGTGGCTCTCCAGATCAGGCATACCTAGACCCCCGTTGCGTGTACGTTGGATACAGACCTGCCTACGGACCATCGGCCTTGCACCTCCCCAGAGCAATCTGGAAAGGGATCGTTGCAGCGCCAACCGATTTACCCCAGGCAGAGGAAGTACAGCCAATCGGTAAAGGATCAAGGGGAAGACGTACACGGCGCACGCCTCCGCCCTGCCCTTTAAGGACAACCTCCTTGAAAGCCAGATTCCCACCTGAGCATTCACCTTGGCTTGTATTTCCGACCAATTTCGCTCCAGTTGGAGGCCGGGCCCGAACCACACCCCGAGGATGCGGACGGGTCCGTCACTCCAGCGGAACGGCCCCGGAAGAGTATTGCTACCCCTCCAAGCACCGAGCCGCAAACCTTCGCTTTTGTCAAAATTGACCTTGGCTCCTGCAATCCGCTCGTACTCGCTAACCGCCTTCTTCACAGCCTTTATATCCAGACGGCGGGATACAAACACTGTGATATCATCGGCGAACGCGGAAACCCTTGCCGTAAGAGGGCCAGCAAAAGGGACACCGCGCAGGGCCGGATTTGCCGTCCTATCCCTAAGCCTACGGAGCAGGGGCTCCAAAGCTAGGACATAGAGAAGAGGAGACAACGGGCAGCCCTGCCGGACCGACCGCTCGACCGCGAACACCGTCGAACGCCTTCCGTTCACCTGCACCACTGCCTGAGGGTTATGGTACATCATGCTAATCCATCTGCGGAACTCCGGTTTGAATCCGGCAGTCTCCAAAACAGTCGCCAAAAACCGATGGTCAACCCTATCGAAGGCCTTGGACTGATCTAAACTGATCAGCGCGGCCTCGGTGTCGTCTTCTATACCCTCTAGGACCTCGCGAATCAAGTGCAGGTTGTCCTGGATCGATCTTCCCTTCACAGCAAAGGTCTGCTCAGAGCCGATCAGATCGCTAATGACAAGCTGTAAACGATTCGCTAAGACCCGGGCCAAAATCTTTAACTCTGTGTTAAGCAGAGTTATGGGCCTGTAATCGTCTAAACCCTCCCAAACATGCCTGCCACCTTTCTTCAGCAATGTGATCACGCCCTTGGTAACGCTACCAGGGATGGCTCCCTGGGCGAACCAATGGTTGAACATATCCGTCAGAATAGGCACAAACATGTGCGACATCCTCAAGTACACTTCGTAGGGCAAACCATCTAGTCCCGGCGACTTGTTCAGGCCGACCTGCTTCAACGCGTCACGGACTTCACATTCAGTAACCACACCCTCGCAGCTAGCCGCTTCAGCCACCCCAAGGCGGGGAAAGTCGGCAAGATAGCTACGAAACTCCCGGAGCGGGAGATCAGTACAGCGGGCAAAGCGATCCCGAAAGTGCGCCCGAAAGGCGTCACGAATCTCGCGAGCCGATCGCAGCAGTCGCCCATCCGGGGCCTTGACAGAACCGATATACCGATCGGGGAACCTTCGCACTTCTTCTTCACGCGCAGTCGCGTTCGTTTTCACAGCTTCGTTGAGAACTCTCTTTAACCTAGATCTAACTACGTATCCCTTGTAGCGCTCGCTACTCTCGCGCTCAAGGTCCCCCCTAGCTAGCTCTACGTTTAGGGAGTCCCCCCCAGCCACCGCCCGGGAAAGTCTATCGTCTATAGATTTCGCTTCCTTGGTCCTATCTAGGTTGAGCTGTCGACCGTACTTGGTAGCGAAATCTCTAATCCTATGTTTAAGAGATCCCCACCACCTATTCCCGGTAACCGCCCCCACTAACGCCCGCTGAATTAGGGATTCCAACCGGTCCCGGAAGTCCCGTATCTCCAGTAAGGAGGTATTGAACTTCCAGTAGCCGGCCAGACTAGGCCTATTTGCTAACCGTAGACTGACTCTAACAAGTTTATGGTCAGTCCACGCTATCAAGTGGAACGTGGGACAACTAACAAAATCAATGTCAGCTCGTCTCACTAACACTCTGTCCAAGTAGGAGCCTACTTTGGCAGAGGGCGAACTATCTAGCCACGTCCACATCTCCCGCCCTGGGTGATCCAGACGAAACCTGTCGACGAGGTCATGACGAGTCATGAGGCCGGCAAGGCTGCTTTCACACCTTCCCACACGCCTAGCTCCCCGCCCGACCTTATCTATTTTGGGATCAAGGATCGCATTCCAATCACCCATTAAAACTAGCCGCTTCGTATCGTCCAGGAACGGCGCCAACCGACGAAAAAAGGAAACCCTCTCCACAACGATATTGGGCGCATAAACCGCAACCAGACGAAACTTGAAACTTTTCACGGCAACATCGGCCACAACCAGTCGGCCCCCGTCACCTGCAAAAACAACGTCAACATCAGCATCAAGGCTGCGTCCAACTAGCAAAGAAACCCCAACGCTGGTACGGCTGCCGTATGCTGAGAAAACGTTAAAATCGCTTTCCAGCACACGACAGTCGGCACCGCAAGTGAAGTGGGTTTCCTGCACTGCAGCAACATCTACGCCGAGAGTTTTAAGTTCACCAAGCAAGCGCGTACACTTGCCCGGATCCCTCAATCCCCTCACATTCAAAGTAGCAAGGTTTAGAGCCATCAATCCCACTTACCTTACTCAGTGTCGACTACGGGCCGGAAATCCTTCGGAGTAAGGATGCCGACGGCCTGACGCAGGGATCCGGTGCCGAGTTCAGTACTTACTCGGTCGTCCCTGGTAATTCCACCGACATCCATAGGGTACCGCAACTTTAGGGACCTATAGAATGATGGGTGAACCAAAATCGGGACCCTGCCCGCACAGAAGGGTAGCATTTTTTTCAGCATTGGATTTTTCGTATCGACCAGCATTACATCCGCCCGGCTGGCTTCGTCAATAAAGTTCCAGAGTTCCTTGGTCCGATTGCCAGCCAAGCGGACGAATGTGGTCAATTTTGGTGCGTCCTTGAATAGATGTGGTTTTGTGATGTCTTTAGTGTCAATTTTTTGGAGTGAGCGTAATGGTTTTAATGATTGTTTTAAAGTGTGGTCTATGTGTGGATTGTCCATGATATCTTCGCAGAAGTAAAAAGAGTTTATGGCACGTCGGGCTTCCGTAGAGCGTGCTCTTGGTTTTTGAACAGTTGCTGCTGATGTTGACGGTGTTTGGGGAGAGGGTGTAAGTCTGGTTGCTGAATAGGATCGAGTAAGCATTTTGGGGGTTTTAATTGGTGAAAGAGAGGGGGGTAATGGTGTTTCTGTTGGGATGATAGGGGTGGTTTTTGTTTTTTGTGGGAGAGGAATCAATTGTGCTGGTCTTTGTTTATTTTGGACTGGTGATTTTTCTGTTGTTTTTTCCCCCTTATGCTGAGGTATGGTGGTTGTTTGTGTGGGTTTTTTTGGATGTTTTTTCTCCCCCTCTTTAGTTGGTGAATCCTCGCTGTCTCTCCGTCTTTTTAAATTCATGGACATATCCATCGGTTCAATGTTTTGGTTGTCTTCTTTTGTTGATTGTTTTGCAGTTGATTGTTTCGTATTTGTGGTCGTCGGTTTCGTAGTTGTAGTCAAATGAGTTGTTGTATCTGTTGTTGCTGGGTTTTTTGGGGGAGTTTTTTTCCCTCCCTTTTTTCTGGTGACTTGCGTCCACCCTTCCTCATTTTCTTTAGGGGTTTCTTGTTTGTTTTCTGAGGTTTCTGTTGGTATTATTGCTGCTATGACAGGTGCAGGAGTAGCAGTAGTAGCAGTAGTAGTAGTAGTATTCGTTGTTGTGGTGGTGATTGTTGATTTTTGAGGGCAGTTTTTTGAAAAGTGGCCGATGTTATTGCAAAACCAACATAGCGGTTTCCTGCCCTCAACTATGACTGTCATGGTTTGATCGCGGTAACGTATTTTATGGGGAATTTTGTTAAACCCTCCCCTATCGAGGCATATAACGAATACGTAGTCACCGTACGCAGTTCCCCGTGTTGACGTTACTTGTGTGACTTGTTCCACGCCGCCGTATATACTTAGATAGGCGGCGAGGACGTCACCACTCAATTGCATAGATACATTGCATACGGTGACTCGTATTCTTCTTTTGCCTCGATATTCCGGTTGTAGCCGGAAGAAGCGTGTGGTGATGTTACCACCGGCGAGGCTTTTCGCTACTTCCTCTGAGGGTAATAAGACATCCCAGGTCGCGAAACTTCTGCGGCAGAAGTACTTCCCTGGGATGTTTGCTGTTTTGAGAAGGTCCTCAAAAGTTTCCTTCTTAATCCCCGCTAGTCTCTTGGTCTTAATGTCCGTGACTACGAAGGACAGGGTCTTTGGTTCGACCGCCTCGACCAATTCGGGTATTGGGAGAATTTCCCCGTCCTTGAAATATTTTTCATATTTTTCGACCCTGTCTCTTGCGTAGTCACAAGGGGATTTTTTATTCACGCAATGTGAAGACCAAGAGACAGCCGTTTCTTTTTGTTTTTGTGCCGGTGGTATCGTACTTGCCGATGAAGAGAGGTCGAATGGAGCTTCTTCCGGCATTGGGGAGGGTTGCGTTTGGAATATGTCGGTCGGTGATTGCGATTTCATGTTGTTGGGCTCCCCCATAGTTGTGAAAACACAACCAGAGGGAGATGAAACGCGTATGGTGTTACAAAAAATTCAGGCGAGACGATTTAAAATAAATGTAGCACGATGAATGTTGATAAAAAATGGCGGTCGTTTTTTAAAAAAAAGTTCAACAAAAAAATCGAGTCGCGTTTGACCCTCCTCACAAACAAAGAACAATAGTTTGAGGGGGGTCACAAAACTTTAACAATGATAACAATATTCAATAACAATAATTTAAACAAATTTTTAACAATAAAGAACTTACTTTTTCGTGGTGAAAAAGAACTCAGACAAAAAATTCGACTTCTAGTCTCCCCTGGTATTAGTAGCTACTGCTATATATGGCAGATGGACTAGTTCATTGTATGGAGAAAGGAGGGTGATACCCAACATTTTATACTGTTGAATAACTTGCACTGGGCTTAATTTGATGACATAAAGATTAACAGAAAATACATAAATGATTATTTCGCCAGTAATTATTAATTGTATTTATTCATTTACATAAATATCCACCAATGTATGTATGTATACCATTCTATTCATATTTATATATATATATATATATATATATATATATATATATATATATATATATATGGTGAGATTCCGGTTATGCTGGAGCTTTGGGGAATACGGAGCACACCTTCATTGCCATTGCTCTCAGGTCCACTCTGGCCCGGAATGGTAGCACCTGATAAGGCCCTATCTATGGGTTAGATAAAACTAATTGCATACCTATGCTAAACTGAATTGTTGGAATTAGAACTGTTTGACTAAACTGAATAGTTTCAGATAGAAATGTCTTTGACAAGTAAACTGTGTACTTACATTTAAACTACGTGCTTATGCTAAACTGAATTGTTTGAAATGGAACTGTTTTAACATTGAAACTGTACTTTCGCTAAACTGAATTGGTTAATATAGAACTGTTTTGACATTTAAGTGTGAGTAAATAAAATCTGTATTTATACTAAACTGAATTAGCTGAATTAGATCTATTTGAATAAACGGAATAGCATGAAATAGAAATGTTTTTGACAAATAAACTGTGTACTCATGCTAAACTGAACTGTTTGAAATAGAACTATTGGCATAAAAATGGATTTGACGTTAAATAACCTACAAAGGTTGATATGCCATAAAAACCAAACAACCCACAACCAACTAAAATTATTCCTATCTATTTATTTATCTATCTATCCCAAATAATTTTTATCTATATATATATATTCCATGGTATTCCTGTCTGTCTATCGATTCCACACTTTTGCTATCTATCTATCTATCTATCTATCTCATACCACACACACACACACACAAACACACACACATATATATATATATTTACTAATCTAATATCTACCAGCATTCACGGTACCAGAAAAAAAAATGAACCCCCCCCCCCGCCAGGAACAAGAGATAAAAGTATCTCGAATCACCGCCTGGGGGAAAAAGAAAAAATTATCGGTCAAAAATAAAGAAAAGACCAACCTCGTCCAACCCCTTGAAAAAAATCAAGGGATACGCAGTCAGTTTGTCTAAAGAAAACTAAAAACCTTCCGCGAATCCTGCAATGCTACCATTGAGTTGGAGTTAGACTTCCTGATGATCCGATAAGGTGAAACTTTAGTAGAAGATTTCCGACTCGCGATTTAAGTTAATTTTATATATATATATATATATATATATATATATATATATATATATATATATATATATATATATGGATGTATTAACGGAAAGTTTTGGTATAACCCAAAAGATCAATATGTTATTGAAGAAAAGAACCTTATCTAACCTAACCTATTCATATGTATGTAATTATTTATCCATCAATCTATATCTTTACAGATAGATTCTAAACAAATGCTTAATGCTATATAACACCAAGTTATTTTAATTAAGGATAGTTAATTGAACTTATTATTTTTTACTAATGATCATTATTAATTACATCAAATTTTATAACTGTGTGAACAAATAACTATTAATAGATATAATAATTACTTGAAACCATATAAAGAATCGTATGAGATTGGAATAAATGAAACTGTATAACTGCACACAACTTATTCTTAATAAATGGAAATAACTTATTATCATACAATTATAAATTATTTACAAGAATGCTGCGAGCAATATTGAACAAGTCCTGGCGGCAACACCCCACAAGGCACCAACTATATTGACACCTGCCTCCCATTACGAAAACTATCCA
Organism: Sepioteuthis lessoniana; assembly: GCA_963585895.1. Lineage (NCBI taxonomy): Eukaryota > Metazoa > Mollusca > Cephalopoda > Myopsida > Loliginidae > Sepioteuthis > Sepioteuthis lessoniana. The sequence continues at coordinate 91,255,732 of OY757910.1, read as the reverse complement.
AGTTAGACGAACCAGACATGCAGGACACTGCTTGAGAAGCAGGGACGAGCTCATAAGTGATGTACTCCTATGGACTCCCACATATTGCCAGGCAAAAGCAGGACGACCGGCTCGAACATATATACAGCAGCTATATGAGGATACGGGATGTAGCCCTGAAGACCTGCCAGAGGCGATGAACGATTGGGTGAAGTGGTGAGAGAGAGTCAGGGATATCCGTGATAGCAGCACGACATGATGATGATGATGATGATGATGATGACTTCTACGTATATTTGTTTACTTAGAATTAACATTATTTACTTGAAACCATACAACTGTGTCCAAAATATTTATATTGGGATACTTCATATAATTTAGCTCCACGGAAAACTATCTTAAGAAAAAACTATGCAAAATATGTAGATATAAACGTACAATGAATTCCCTAATCTTTAGGCATAAAATAACCCTGGACGATTTGGCATAACATTAAAATAAATACATTAATTCAAGTAAACATACAACTGTGTTCAAATCATTTGTAAGTGTTCGAGATCCTTGATATCATATAATTTTATAAAAAAAAACCCAAGAAATGTAAATATGAATGTGCGATTATTATTTTCAACACATTCCTAGCTACTATACTCATCTTGCTTGCTATACTCACAATGTTTCGGCCGCTGTACTCTCTGGGCTTCTTTAGACACCTTCAGGGTGGAATATAAGCAGTCTACCCCCGTGATTCGAATAAAGAATTGAGTTTGAAATTCCCCGCTATTACCGAGTAAGACAAAATGCACTTTAAAACGCCTGGAGAGTACATTAGCTGAAACCTTATGAATATAGCCACTAAAATGAGTGCAGCACACTGCAGTGTGTAGAATATTATATCAACACCTCATCGCAGAAAAATTGACGGATAAATGTACAATGAACATAATACTTTAAACTCTATGCAGAAAATAACAAAGACATATCGATATGCCGTTAAAAACAATCGGTCAATAGAATTCTTCTAGTGTTCATATAGTTCTTTGAAACTATTCCTAGAACTCTAGTTATTTTGTTCAATCTTATTTTCCTTTTTCGTGATTTATATATATATATTAGCCAGTAGGTTCATATTTTCTGCTTTTCTGCCCCGTTCTTTCCATTCGTACTCGCTTCGAAGGGAGATAGATTTCTTTGTTTACTTTAAGAAAATCGAGTTTTCTTGCTCGGATGGTGTGACTATTATGATAATAATCACTGATACCACTATTTGAGATGGTAGAATAATTCAATAGTTAGTATTAGTAATTGCTATTCATTTGTTTCTTTCATCGATTCATCTCTATTTTCTTTTCCATCTCTCTCTCTCTCTCTCTCTCTCTCTCTCTCTCTCTCTCTCTCTCTCTCTGTGTGTATTTTCTTCCCTTTATTGACTTGGTGTCTTTAATAACCAACTCTCTGATCTTAGTGTTGTGCGATTTGGAGAGCGAAGGTTTTGCCGAAGCGCTGGCATTTATATCACAACGAACGTACTTCCTTTCAAGTGAGAATACTTCTGAAGAGAAACGTAGACATCAAAGGTTTTTGTTTCGATCGGAAATTTATATATGAAGGTTTTTTTTTTATATCTTATTTTCATTTATCTATTTTATTTTTTTGGCTTTATTGATTAAAGCAATCAATCTATACTTTGTTTGAGTCTTTCTTTGCTAAACTTGTTTTTACGTCGAAGATTCTAACGTAAAAACAGCGTCGTTTCGTTCCCTTTCGTTTCTTTCTTTATTTCATTTTCTTTCTTTCTTTCTTAGCTTTTTCGTAATTCATTTTACATCACCGATTCGTTAGTATGAAAAAGGGGGTCTCATTTTCCCCTTTGTAAATTTATTCATCTTTCTATCTTTTTTTCTTTCTTTCCATTTAATTTTTACTCTTTTCTTCCTTTTCATTCTTCTTTTATTTCTTTCTTTCTTTCTTTCTTTCTTTCTTTCTTTCTTTCTTCCTTACTAATGAGAAGTTGCTTTAAAAAATACAGTCGATTTCATGATTTTTTTTGCGTCCAACATTTTCTTGTTTCTTTCTTTCTTTCTTTCTTTACTTCTTTACTTATTTACTTATTCTTTCTTGTATTCCTATTTCTTTCTTTCTTTCTTTTTTCTTTCTTTCCAGATAAATAGATCCTACCATTTTTTACCTTTTTCACAATCAAACTTTTCTTTCTTTCTTTCTTTCTTTCTTTCTTTCTTTCTCCATCAATCTTTGTTTTAAAACACTGATTCGTGAGTAAAAAAGAGCCGCCGTATTTCATCCATTTATTTTTACCTCTTTTCTTTTTTTGGTTTTGTGTCTCTCATTCGTTATTTTGATTTTTATCTATTTTACAGCAATAGTTTGTGAATAAAACAACATCACCCTTTTCTTTCTTTTTTTCTTTCTTTCTTTCTTTCTTTCTTTCTTTCTTTCTTATGTTTAATACCTATCAGCCCCTCGGTGTTTCCTTCATTTTGACTATTTTACGCCTTTACCATTCAGTCCATTAAATTATACATCAATAATGATTCAAATTATGTCTTTTGTGATAGATGAAAGCAAAACTGATGCAGTAGTTAAATTAATAATAATAATAATAATAATAATAATAATAATAATAATAATAATAATAATAATAAGAAGAAGAAGAAGAAGAAGAAGAAGAAGAAGAAGAAGAAGAAGCTTACCGAGAGAGAATATACTTTATTATGTGTGAAATTATCAGTACGCAAAATGTATGCACACACACACACACACACACACACACACATACACAAGCGAGCGTGCGCGCGGGCACACACGCACACACACAAATATATATATATATATATATATATATATATATATATATATATATATATATATATGTCGAATGTTTTTTGTACGGATATTTCTTTCATTTCATCAACTAACAACACATCTTGATCAAAGCAATTTTCTCTCGGGCAAATCCTTAATGAATTAAATAAATATAACTCAACTTCGTAAATAATTATTGGAAGTGAAAACGTTGGACCTTAATTTTAAACTAGTGGATTTAACATTTTTGCAGTTTTTGTTTGTTTTTTGTCTTTTTTTGTTTGTTTGTTTTTTGTTTGTGTTTTTTGTCTTTTATACGTTTACAATCATTTATTCTTTTTCATTTCTTCGATATTTTGGCACAAATTTTCATTTCAGTCGTCAATATATACCAGTTTACATAAAGAAAATTATTGCGTTTCACGTTGCAATCCAATAAATTATTTTTGATTGTTCTCAGAAAGTATATAAATGCGTGCGTGTGTTGGGGTACGTTAATTGCATGATGTCAATTTCTGTCAGTAAATTCCATTTTTCCGTTATTTACAAAACTATGGATCTGTCTATCGATCTATCCATACCATGATAGTCATGTCTACCAATGATCTATCAATCTGTAATCTCGGTATCTAACGCGCAGGGCCGCAACTTCGCAGTAAGTAAGTTCGAACCCCAGTTGCGCTATCACGTTCAATTTCGGGTCTACAACCCTTTGGAATGTTCTGAGGTCCCTTATCTTCCCAGCTATAGGCTAAATAGTACCACAACTGTTCTTCAAAATGGCTTTGGAATTAAATGACCCATCAAGGTTGAAATGCCATTAAACAAAGAAAAAATATCTATATATTAAAAAATGTATATCTATTTTCTTTTCCATGCTGTCATGATGAAGCGGATGCGTATCTCAAATCCTCTTGGGAAGATGTTGCCCTGGAGATGACCGTGTCATCTGTAAGAGTACGGATGTAACTATAAGACACATCGGGGATGTAGTGTAATGGTTAAAGCGCTGGACTGCAGAATCGTAGTAAATGATTTCGAACTGCAGTCGCCATATTACGTTCACTTTCGGATAAATACCCTTAGGAAAAGTATGAACCCCCTTATCCTCCCAGCTATGGGTTAAATAGTACAACTACTGTTCTTCTAGAAGTATGGCTTTGGAAAAAAATGACCAACAAAATTTGATATGCCATTAATCGAAGAAACCTCACCAAATACAAGACACACCAGGTTAATTGGACGCGCATTTATTAGTTGGTTAGTTAATTTAGCACCGGGCCAATGAGTAGAGTGTTCGCTAATGGTCCTAGGTTCAATCACTGGTAGAGTCATCCCAAAAGCTTTTAAAATGGCACTTGATGCCGCCTTGCTTATTATGAAAAGGTATGGATCAAGGGTAAAGTGGAGCAATTCAGGGAATGGAGTAGCGCCCTTCCCAACACCTTGGTGTAGTAGCTATCGAAAAGAGAGCTTTTGGATTACCCTCGACTAAGGTCGCTAATTTTACTTACTTTTGTACGAGAAATGCACCAGTAGCTCAGAGGTAGAGTTTCTGCTCAGCATTCTGTGGTTGCAGGGTCGATATCCAGTGGGTGAGATCCCGGTATCCACTGCTGATGAGACCTAATAAATTCGAAACAGCTCTTTAGTGGTTATGTATATCACACTCAGTGCATGTCGGATTTTCTGGTTAAGGTATTTCAATTTATAATGAACATATCTATCTATCCGTTCTCTGAGAATATGGCTTCCTGTTCTCCTTATCCACAAGTATCCGATTTTAATATATTTAAATAAGTAAATGTTTCTACAAAAAACTGACAATCCTTTTTTTTTCATTGTACCCACTATGCTTATTGTTCATCTTTGTGTTGTATTATTATCCTCCATGTGAGTTATTCTTACCAGTTTTAACGCGTGATTTTTCACTGAATTGGGAATGACAGCAGCTCTCCAAGACTCTAGTATTCTAGCTGATTTTAACAGAGCTGTGGATTGAATGGTCGCAATTCTTCATCTGATTTCCACTTTCTCTTATCTGTAAGCCAATATCTAGGTATTCGTACATCTTTTCGCTTTCTTTTATTTTCACTGCATAACCCGCTAAGACAAGTAAAATCCACCAAATCAATTTTGATTTGATTTGCCTTGCTTTTATAGCATATCGAACATTGTAGGTCATTTAGTGCCAAATTCTTTTTTTATGCATATATTAAATATATATGATTCCTAGATATTAAAGATTAGAATTTTTAAACAAGTCGGGGGTAGATTTTCTTTGCACACAGTTTAATGGCTTCACCTGATTTCAAACAATTCAGTTTAGCATAAGTAGTCTTTCGTTTACATATAGTTAGTCATTAGTTTAAATTCTGTTCTTTTACATAGAGTTAAATGTAAAGACAGTCCTATTCCAAACAATTCAGTTTAGCTCAAGCACACAGTGTTTTATTTACACACTGTTAAATGCTCAGACAGTTACATTTAAAACAATTTAGTTTAGCATGTCCACAACGTTAAATGGTTCCAAGCGTTGCTATGTATCATTAACCATTCAATTAAATATCAACCATTTGCTTACACACAGTAAAAGGATCAAACTTTTCTCTTTTAAACAATTCAGTTTAGCTTATGTAAAGTGTTTTGTTTACACATATAAAATGTAAAAAAATGTAAAAAATTTCACAAAATTTTTTAATAAAGTTTATTTTGAATAATTCTGTTTAGCACAAGGACATGGTTTAGTTCTATTTCCTCCACAGAGTAGACCTGGGAGTGATAGCTATGAAGGGATTTTCCACATTGTCCAAAATCCAGCATTACTGGAGCCTCGGCATTAGATTGTTTAATGTCATATGCAAGACATTCGTTGAAGAGAGACTTACCCCTCTGCAATGATGCAGTCAGTGTATTCTACAGCCTCAGGCGACTGGGCCACAAGTCTCAAGTTCTTTTCTCCTTGTTAATTAATACGAAGTATTGTCTTCTGACGAATATTCGTTGGTTTGTCTGTTTTGTTTTAGAGTTACAGAGAATCTGACGTGCTTCATTTCCTAGGAAAAATGTTGGTTTATGCATGTACTATTTCTAATTCAGGTGAAATTTTACACAATTTTGCACAATTCCCAGTCGAGCACTTTTCCCAACCAGTCAGTTCTAGTCTTTTATTTCTTTGGTGCCAGTTTCCTGTATTTGCTTATAACGTAATTAACTGTTTCTTTCTTGTCACCTTCGCTTGATCTTCTTTCGCATATCTGTTTCTTATGGCAATATTTTGCGCTGCTATCAAAAGAGATTCATTTCTTTTCTCTTGTGGTTTTCTCTTCTTAACTCTATCCATGTCATCTCGTTCGCATTGTTTGCTGATTGGTTGTTTTGTTTTACGGCGTATCAACTTTTTTCGGGTTATTTAACACCATATTAGTTTTTAAACAATTCAGTTTAGTATAAGTTTAGTTTTCGTATTCAGACAGTTAAATGTCAAAACGGTTATATTTTTAACAATTCACTTTAGCATAAGTACATAGTTTAAATGTCAAAAACAGTTCTATTTCAAACAATTCAGTTTTGCATTAGTACTCAGTTTAATTTTATTTGAAAACAATTATATTTTAAACGGTTCAGTTTAGCATAAGAACGTAGTGTAAATATCAAATCAGCTTTATTTCAAGAAATCCAGTTTAACAAATTTTCAAAGTTTATTTCTATTTGACCCATTGAAGGACCCTATCATTTACCAAGGCCTTCGATTCCATTCACAGAGGGAAGATGGAAGAAATCCTACTAGCATACGGCCTACCAAAAGAAACCGTCACATCAATAACGATTCCCTATAGAAACACCAAAGTGAAAGTACGTTCACCGGATGGAGACACAGAATACTTCTACATTGTAGCAGGAGTACTACAAAGAGACATGCAAGCCCCATACCTCTTAATCATCCGTCTAGATTACGTGCTTAGAACATCAATTGATAAAATCAGAGAGAATGGCTTCGAGCTGACAAAGAAAAGAAGCAGAAGGCACCCCGCAAAAACGATTACCGCGCCGACTACGCCGATGACGTAGCGATACTGGCAAATACACCCAACCAAGCTGAAACACTACTGCATAGTTTGGAACAAGCCGCCGCAGGCATTGGCGTCCATCTCAATGCACACAAAACGGAATATATGTGCTATAATCAAACAGGAGACATTTCCTCACTAGACGGTACCCCTCTGAAACTGGTAGATAAATTCAACTACCTATGAAGCGCAACCGAAAAGGACATCGACACGCGGCTAACGAAGGCATGGACAGCTATCGATAGGCTATCGATCATATGGAAATCAGACCTGATCGATAAAATGAAACGCAGTTTCTTCCAGGCTGCGGTCGTATCGATACTGCTGTATGGATGCACTACATGGACGCTAACTAAACGGCTGGAGAAGAAGCTAGACGGCAACTACACAAGAATGTTGCGAGCAATATTAAACAAGTTCTGGCGGCAACACCCCACAAAGCACCAACTATACGGCCACCTGCCTCCCATCACGAAAACTATCCAAGTTAGACGAACCAGGCACGCAGGACACTGCTGGAGGAGCAGGGACGAGCTCATAAGTGATGTACTCCTATGGACCCCCACATATGGTCGAGCTAAAGCAGGACGACAAGCTAGAACATACGTACAGCAGCTGTGTGAGTATAAAGGGATGTAGCCCAGAAGACCTGCCAGAGGCGATGAACGATAGGGAGAAGTGGCGAGAGAGGGTCAGGGATATCCGAGCTAGCGGCACGACATGATGATGATGATGTTGCCAGTGATATTTCAGGTCGCTTTAATTCGTCAATGTTGGTTCTTGCTTTGTTTTGATTTTTCGACGCTATCTTTAATGCTGGTGGGTCTTCTTCCTCCTTCTTTTCTTGTCACATATAGACTATGTAATCTCTGGGATGTAAGACCTTATGCATCTTCATAAATTTCTTCACTAATTGCTTGAAAAGAGAGACTGCCATCAGCATTAAATAACATCACAAGAGTTAAAATACAGTAAAACTAATCAACTAATGAATGGAATATAAGGGCACCAATTAAAGGGCACTAATTTCAGAGTACTAATTAAAAGGCGCTAATTTCAGGGTACTAATTAAAGAGTACTAATTTATGGGTACAATAAAGGTTACAAATTTAAGGGTACTAATTACAGAAAGAACAATTGAGATGGGTAATATTGAAGCATTACTTTAAACATTGTGTCAAAGCTCTCGAATCTGCTCATTGAATGCGGGAAGAGTAAAGATATAAAGCTCTTTATGAAGGTCATTTGAACTTTGAAATAAAGCCCAGGAGTAGATAAGCTATAATATTCAAAATATAAGTAGAGACAGATCTACAGCAGCCGAAAATATTCAGAATTTAAATCTGAGTTTGATCAAATTTCAGATACTTTAACCTGAAATAAATTGCGTGAAGAAATTAAAATTTAAATTAAGATTTTATCAGTTTATCCTTCCAGACAAATATTTTAATATTCTTTTTAATGATTAAAAACACTTGGGAAATTTTCGTTATTTCTTTTCCATCTTTTTCTTTTACATATTTTTAATACATCAGAAAGAGTAAAGTTGATCTTTAATTTATATCAAGAGAAAAAAGAAATTTCCAGTTTGTTTTTTTCTTGGTTTTGCGTCAACGTTTATTTTATTCATCTACATTTCCTAATTCATAAAATATTTTCAAAATAGAATATACTTAAAAGAAATTACAAAAGAAAAAAACAACATCTTAATCAATATTTATATTTCAGTTTGTTTTCATTTATTGATTGATTATTTTAGTTTATTTCGAAGTTGAAAAAGATTCAGAAACAAATATAAAAATAAAAAAGAAAATTCAAAATTTCCATTCAAGTCTTACCAACTTTCTTTCTTTCTTTCTTTCTTTCTTTCTTTATTTATTTATTTATTTATTTATTTATTCATTTATTTATTTATTTGACATCAGTTCGGAGGTAAAAAATATTACAGCATTTTTATCTCTTCTTTTTTCTTTCTTTCTTTCTTTTTTTCTTTCTTTCTTTCTTTCTTTCTTTCTTTCTTTCTTTCTTTATTTATTTATTTATTTTAATTTTTATTTAGTTACTTCTTTCTTTACGTCTTTCTTTCTTTCTTTCTTTAGTTCAATCTTTCTTTCTTAATTTCTTTCTTTTTCATTCATTCATTCTTTATTTCATTTTTTTTCTTTTTTCAATTCTTTCTTTCTTTCTTTCTTTCTTTCTTTCTTATTCATTCACTCTTTATTTCAGTCTTTCTCTTTTTTCTTCACGTCTTTCTTTTTTTTTCTTCACTTCTTTTTTTCATTCATTCAGTTTTTATTTTAGTCATTCTATTTCTTCCTTTTGTCACGTCTTTCTTTCTATCTTTCTTTTTCTTTTTCATTCATTCATTCCTTCTTTATTTCAGACTTTCTTTCTTTTTTCTTCATTTTTCACGTCTTTCTTTCTTTCTTTTATTCGTTCTTTCTTTCTTCACGTTTTATTTTGTTTCTTTACGCCTTTTTTTTCATTCATTCATTCATCCATTCTTTATTTCAGTGTTTCTTTTTCTTTCTTTTCTACTGCTGTCTTTCTTTCTTTCTTTCTTTCTTTCTTTATTTATTTATTTATTTATTTCTGTCTTTATTTCTTTATTTCAATATTTATCTTTCTTTCTTTCTTTCTTTCTTTCTTTCTTTCTTTCTTTACTAGTTTCTTTTTCATTCATTCATTATCTTAGTGTTTCTTTTTCTTTCTTTTTTCACATATTTCTTTCTTTCTTCCTTTCTTTCTTTTTTTCTTTTTGTTCTTTACGAAGAAGTTCAATTCGTTTTTAACGATAGAAGTTTACTTTTTTCTTGAAATAAACTCACTGAGCAAATAAAAAAATAAATAACTTCAATATTTTATACAAAACAAAAAATAACTTGTTATTATTCTTTAAACTATACTTCAAAAAGTAAACATTTTTTATGTGTTATCAACAGAAATCTTCAAAGATATATACACTTCTTTACACAGCAATTATTTGCTCAGAAGGTCAAGATCCTAACTATTTACGGGGAAGAAAGACTTAATTGAATAATTAAGCAATTTAGTTATAAAAGTTAGCGACAAAAATTAGTAATTTACAAACATCACAAATAACCTGATAGGAAACGAATAACAAGACCGATTTATTTGTCTGTATTTGATTTTAAAATTGATATGCTAATTAAATCCTCTCTAAGGAAAAGAACGGTTAAATTGGCCAAAATATTTTGCAAATACTGCAGGGTATGAAAGATTATCTAACGATGTGGGTCTCTCACAAAGTTGACACTTGATGCAAACTAATGAGAGAAGTGGACGAGTTAGCATTAAGAGTTTAATGAACGAAAGAATAAATAAGAAGGATGTGTGAATAACACAGTCTCAATAACACAAATAAAAACTAAAAAGACAAAAGTTTTTTCAACAATAATAATATGGAAATTTATCATAAGAGAATGAATGGATTACATGTTATATAGGTAAGAAATCTTTTTGTACAAGTAATGTTTGTCAGAATGTATTTGCAAAGAAAAATTATACGTATTCGATAAAATCATGTGCACAAATAAACGGTCTTAAAAATCTACATTAGGAAGTTGCATGTTGCTTTGAACAATTCCTGGAAGCAGCACCTCACAAACCAGCAACGGGATAGTCAATTGCTTTCCATCTTGCAAATCTTGCAGGTTCGTCAAAGAAGACATACTAAGCATAGCTAAAAAAGTATGGGATACGTTTATAAGCGGCGTTCTCCTGTGAATTCCTACACATGGACACACCAGTATGAGCCGAAAATCAAAAACCCACAATGAAAAATAATTTATAAGTATACTTATTTCGTACGTGATTTTAGGAGAGAGGAATGTTTTTTTTTCAACGGGAATCAAAAAATGTTGATTGTGTAGAGTAAAATCACAATAAAACTAATCCTTCCAAATCAAATAGTGGCTCTGAGAAAAAGGTGAATTAGAAGAAAGAATCGAATGAAAAAAAAAAGTACTTTCGTTTTTGCAAACCATGATTACATTTCGTCGCTGTCACTTTTGCTCCCGCAAGACGTTTCAATGAACATTTTCTGAATTTGTAGCAAAATTTTGTTGAAAGTGTTATATAAGATTTTTTGTATTTTCATTGCTTTCTATGGGTAATGAAAGACGGACACTGTAAAACCTTTACTAAAGGTTTATTCAATATAACTTCACAGTAGTGAAGTCAAGATGAAGATTGTTTCATATTTAATGTGAATTGATCCATCGGGAGACAAATATGTCTGACGTTACCTCAGAATGCAATGATTCATTACATTTCTTTTCTATTCATTATGCTGATATCATCGCTGCGGGGTATTTTTTTTTTTTTTGCATTATCTAGCAAATATAGATTATGACTAACATGAATGCCACACTGGACCCGGTTGATAACATTGTCTTATTTGAGAAGTTTGATTTATGAAACAACCAACACGGCCGGTTTGTTGGTTTGGTCGTTTGTCTGATTGTCTTGTGGTGTGGACCCCGTTGTTATTCCTGCGGACATTTCATAGGTTGTACAAAAATCAAAAAGCCCCCCCCCCAAAAAAAAGCAAACAAAAAAAAAAACAGAGAATGCAGGGAAGAAATAAACAAACACATATTCAGAACTGCAAAACGCAGAACAGTGAAGTTGGCACTTTTAAGCATTCCTCTGTGTATTATTTGTGGCTATCGCGAGAATTCAGCGAAAATTCTACACAGCTACCAAAGGTGCTGACTCATTTAGTCATCGTCTTCACTGCTCGGTGTCTTCGTTCTTGACTCCATACAGACCTCCGACTACTCTGGACCCACATCTTAGAGCTGACTGACCAGCCCCACGTCTTGGCCTTGAATTTCTGATACTTTGCTCCGGAGTTTCACTCCTAACTAACCAACGTATTTCATCCTTTTTCTGGTCTCAAACGTTCACGCGAGCACAGCTTTTTGTGTGGTCTTGTCGCCAAAATAAACAAAAGGGGTTCCTCTAGACAATCTGACGCCGGTCAAAGCTGCTGCAGATAATTCCCTTCTTTGGGCACCCATCGACACACGGAGACCCACACACATACATCTATCGATCTCTCTCTCTCTCTCTCTCTCTCTCTCTATATATATATATATATATATATATATATATATATATACTCATTATCGTGCCACAGATTTTTCATAGTCGCTTTTTGCCCTGATTGAAACAAGTGTTGCGTCTCTGAGAAATTATACCTTTTTTTTGACTTCTTGTAATGTAATTAGGAAGGGATTTGCAGGTTTTGAAAATTTGTTTAAGGTTGCACAAATTAATGCTCGATCCATGCCTAATTTTTTTCATGAAATGAATAAGACTATGCATGAGGTGGAATTTGATATTTGTGGAGTTAGCGAAACGTTTATTTCGGGTAACACTCCCAAGGCGTATTTTGATATTCCAGGTTGTATTTTTTTAAGTGGATTGGGAAATGTTTTTCCAATATGGTGTCGCAGTCTATATCCGTCTCTAATTCTCCTCGAGACTTATTATTAAATTATGCAGCCTGAAATGTTTTTTATTGAAACCACTGTTCATAAAATAAAAGCGGTTGTTGTGTTTATTTGGAAATTTCCTTTCTTTCCTTACGATGCTTTCGCTGTTAGCTCAGAAAATTTAGCCATAATCAAATCAAAATATAAACATTCTATTTTATTTAGTAACATAAATGACGATGATTTGAATATTGATTAATCTCTCTTTAAGTTCTTTTGTTGTTGTGTCACGGATCCTTTTGCTTTTGTGATGATTATAGATGCGCCCTCTCGTTTTACAAAAACAAGCAGTACTTGATTGATTGCGTGTTTGTTATTCTGTAAAAATAAAGGTTCATAGTGTCATAAAAACTTCTCGGATTTTCGAAACAAAAGAGCATACCGTAATATTTTGGGAGCCAATGACGGTGATGATGATATTGATAGTAAAGTTATTTTTTAAAGAATATATATAAGGAAACTATTCATAGGTATTCACCCTGGAGAAAATCTAGAGTAAAACTCCTGGCTTCCCTCAGGCTTAATGAAGATATTAAAATATTAATAAATCATGGAGACTTATATAGAAATAAGTTTACTTTAGATTAGAAAAAAAACATAGTCAAAATAAGTTTATAAATCCTCTCCCTCTGTTGTGCCGTATTCGATTAGGTTTGGTTTGGTTTGGTTTTATGGCATATCAACCATTGTAGGTTATTTAATGCCAAATCAATTTTTATAGAAATAATCAGTTCTATTTTGAACCATGCATTTTATATGTATAGTTTTTTTTTTTTCTTTACGTGCGGTTAAATGTCAAAACAGCAATTCGGTTTAGCATACAAAAAACCGTTTCTTTTCCAACAATTCATTTAAACATAAGTCCGCAGTTTATTTTTATTTGCCCCGTAGATAGGTTTTACCACTCCGGGGCAGAGTGGACCAGAAAGCAATGGCAATTAAAGGGTTCTCTACATTCTCCGAAGCTCCAGTATTGCTGGAACTTCACTATCAGATTATTTAGTGTCATATAAGGACACTCGTTGGGGTGTCTTGCCCCTCTGCAGGGACGTAGTTGGTGTATTCTACAGCCCTAGCCGACTGAGCAAGTATTCGATTAGGCAAACCAAGTTTTAAATCTTTTATGAAAGAATAAACCAAAAGATTAAGAATGTGAGATGATTTTATCAAGTTTTAAAAAACTTTAAAGTCGTTGAGTCTCGCCATAGTAGGGAAAATTATTGTAATAATGATCCTTATTTTCTGAATTGTACTTTTCTGAATTTTTCTTTTCTGAATTATACTTTTGTGAATTGTACTTTTGTGAATTGTACTTTACTAAATTTTATTTTTCTGAATTGTACTTTTCGGAATTGTATTTTCGGAATTGTACTTTTCTGAATTCTACTTTTCAGAATTCTACTTTTTGGAATTGTACTTTTCTGCATTGTATTTTCCTGAATTGTATTTTCGGAATTGTACTTTTCTGAATTGTACTTTTGTGAATTGTATTTTTCTGAATTCTACGTTTCTGAATTGTACTTTTCTGAATTGCACTTTTCTGAATTGTACTTTTCTGAATTGCGCTTTTCTGAATTCTACTTTTCTGAAAAAACACTAACGCTGAGGTAAATAAAACTCTTATTGAACGTACTGAAAGAAATTCCTGAAAAAAAAATCGGTAGTGTTTTTATTTGAATTTGTTGGGGTGACCGAAAATCCAGTAATTTGAGTGGTTCCTTAGAAAAGAATTGTGGTGTTTGTAGTATTAGTGTTTTTGTCTTAAATTGGGGACGTGAACAATCTCTCTAACCTTTATCAAATATCATAAAAACTATTTTTTTTACAGTTGGTTCCTTAGCAGATGTTGTAATGCTCTGGCTAGACCTCAAAGTGATGACGAAACTTGTGTTTCTAATTAAAGGGTTTTAAGCTTATAGCCAGCATTTTGTAAAGTAATTGAAATGCTATTGACTAAACTAATGATTGACTATTTCATCATCATCATCATGTCGCGCTGGTAGCACGGATATCCCTGACCCTCTCTCTCCACTCTTCCCTATCGTTCATCACACTAGGCAGATCTTCAGGACAACATCCCGTATCCTCACATAGCTGCTGAATGTATGTTCGTGCTGGTCTTCCTGCTTTTGCACGGCCATGTGTGGGGGTCCATAAGAGTACATCTCTTATGAGTTCGTCCCTGCTTCTCCAGTAGTGTTCTGCATGTCTGGTTCGTCTAACTTGAATAGTTTTCGTGATAGGAGGCAGGTGGCCGTATAGTTGGTGTCTTGTGGGGTGTTGCCGCCAGGACTTGTTCAAGATTGCACGCAGCATTCTTGTGTAATTGCCGTCTAGTTTCTTCTCCAGCCGTTTTGTTAGCGTCCATGTAGTGCATCCGTATAGCAGTATCGATGTGACCGCTGCCTGGAAGAAACTGCGTTTCATTTTATCGGTTAGATCTGATTTCCATGTAATCGATAGCCTTTTGATAGCTGTCCATGCTTTCGTTAAACTCGTTTCGATGTCCTTTTCGGTTGATTCGACGCTGCTTCCTAGGAAGTTAATTTGTCTACTAGTTTAAGAGGGGTTCCTTCTAGAGTGGAGATGTCACCCGTTTGATTATAGCATATATATTCCGTTTTGTGTGCATTAACATAGAGGCCTATGCCTGTGGCTGCTCGTTCCAAACTATGCAGTTGAGTTTCGGTTTGGTCGGGTGTATTTGCCAGTATCGCTATGTCATCGGCGTAGTCGGCGCCGGTAATTGTTTTTGCGGGGTACCTTCTGCTTCTTTTCTTCGTCAGTTCCAAGCCGTTCTCTTTGATTTTGTCAATCGAATTTACAATCGGCACAATTATGGCACTTTTGAATGTTACTGCATTACCTACATTGAAGTCTTGATGATTCAGAACTTGTTTTTCTCATTTTATTTTGATAACTCTAAAGCCTTGAATCGTGCCAACCAAAGTTTGATACTCGGAAAGCTAAAGGCTACTAGTTCCCCGGATGATTCTCTCGGTCGGGTTAATTCCGGGATCAGTACTAGGACTAAACTGTTTACTATCTTGGTTTCTAACCTCATAGGAACAATCATCATCATAATCAACATGTCATGCTACTAGCACAGATTTCCCTAACTCTCCCGCGATCCGTCCCTATCAGGTCTTCCAGGCTACATTACGTATCTGTACAGAGCTGTTGTAGATAAGTTCTAGCTGGTCATACTACACTTGCGCGTCCGTGTGAAGGAGTCTATTGGAGAACATCGTTTATGAGTTCTTCCTTACTCCTCTAGCAGGGTCCCACTTGCCTTGTTCGTATTATTTAGATGGTCTTCAAAATGAGTGGTAGGTAGTCGTACAGCTGCTGTTTTGTGGGATGTTGCTTCTAGGATTTGTTCAATATATTTCGTAGCATCCTTGTGCAATTGCCGTCAAGTTTTTTCTGCACACGTTTTGTCAGCGTCCAAGTGGTGCATCCATACAGTAATATGGACATTACTACGGATGGGTAAATACCACATATATGCTTATGATACCATGTTGTACTGTAATTCTAAATGAAAAAATCGCATCCGTACTATAATATATATCAGTTGTGATCTTGACGGTATTTTATTATTTTGAAAACAGTTGCCTAAAATTGACTGCCGTTAAAAGTAAATTTGTTCCGATTGACTCAAGAAAGTCTCTTAAGAGATTAACAGACATTCGTTCAGATCAAATCAGGATTGGTAGCAGTGTTACTGAATGGGTTTATAAAACTAAAAATCTCGGAATTATGTTTGATGTGGAATTAGCGTGAACTGGACACGTTAACTTGTCACATGCATGGCATATGACAAATTAAAGCAGGCAGTTAGAATCAGGAATTTCCTAAATGAATCATCAAAGTTTAAATTGATTGAAACATATTTCCTATCTCAGTTCAACAATGGTGATATCATCTTGCAATATTCAACTGAACAACTTCAAAACAAAATTAAAAGACTGGAAAACATATGTAACCGTTTGCATTCAACATATGTAAATATAATCACGTTAAGTGACTTTTAAGAATAATAAGATATTAGATATGAATAACAGAAAAATGCTTCAGTTTTACTTTTTTGGTTGGTTGGTTGGTTGGTTTTACGGCGTATCGACCGTTTTCGGGTCATTTAACGTTGAATTAAATTTTTAGAAATTCAATTGAGTATAAGTATGTTTTTTACAAACAGTTTAATGTAAAATTAGCTCAATTTCTAACAATTCAGTTTAGCATAAGTACACAGTTTCAATGTGAAAACAATTCTATTACAAACAATTCAGTTTAACATAGTTTCACAGTTTAGTTCTATTTAAAACAGTTCTATTCCAAAGACTTCAGTATAAGTACGCAGTTAAAGTGTCAAAACAGTTCTATTTCAAAAAATTCAGTTTAGTTTTGGTACACCATTTTGTTCTATTTGACCCATAGATAGGAACCTTTCAGGTGGTATCACTCCGGGCCAAAGTGGACCTGACAGCGATGGCAATGAAGGGGTAGTCGGCATTCCCCAAAACTCCAGCATTACTGGAACCTCAGCATCAGATTGTTTAGTGTCATAAACAGGACATTCGTTGGTGCAGGGGGGGGTCTTACCCGTCAGCAAAGAAGCAGTCGGTGTATTCTACTGCCCTAACTTACTGGGCAATTTTACTTTGACGTTTCAAATAAAAAAAAATAAATCATAAATAAATAAATATTGGTTTGATTTCTTTGTTTAATGGCATGTCAAACTTCCTGGGTCATTTTATACCAAATCCATTCTTGTAGAAGAACAGCTGTCGCCCAATTTAACGCACAAATGGAGGATAAGGGGTTCCAAACACATAATAATTGGTAAAATCGCCACAGAACATACTATGAATTACATGGTTATTTCACTAAAAATCGATTTCATATGTTTCCACTTTTCGATAAAACAAAATTAAGAAATATGTTGTTTTTTTTTATTCTGCATTGTCGGGTGGAGCTTTAGAATACGCCATTTGTACCTCTGTAGAGGAGTAACACTCCCCGGGAGGGTCCTGAGAATGACATTAAACTATAAAATATGTGAAAACTAGTGATTCATGTTAAATTGGATTATTAGCATAATATATCAATACTTGAAACCATCTTTAATTGGAATCATTTTGAGATGAGGATTCTTAATCTGAAAATTAATTTTTATTTATTGCAAACTTTTTGTCCTCATCTTGGTAGTTTTTTGTGTTGTTACTTCTTTCACGACGTTTCGGCCAAATTTCACCTCTGCCCTTCTTCAGGTGATTTTTACAGCGACCTCGGATCGGAATGCTGAGTCTTGTAACCGTATCCCCTGTAATTACTGCCTTCCATAGTTGTTGTCTATCGCACCACGTTTTTGACCAAAAAACCACTTGACTTGAAACCATCTTAGTGCAAACGATTGGATAATGTTGAAAAGAATTATTAGCGTTAGATAGCAATACTTGAAACTATTTAGTGTCCTCGGTATGACAATGAATTTCATCTGATGGTGAGGCTCTTACCTTAGAGTTTGGGGGATATAGAAATACCTCTTCATTGCAATTATACTCACGTCCCCCTTCACCTGAAATGATAATACCTGTTAGGGTTCCATTTATGAGTCGAGTAGATAGAATTGAATATTTTACTTGGGAGTATTATAAATCATTAATATTAAATAGATCATTAGTCTTTAATAGCAACACATCATATTATTTATGGTTTGGTTTTGATTTCTTTGTTTAATGGTATATCAACCTTCGTGGGTTATTCAATGACAATGCTATCTTTGAAGCAGAACGGTAGTGGTACAATTTAACTCAGAGATGAAAGAATAAGGGTATTCATGACTTTACCAATGGTATTGGTCCGAAAGTAAATGTAAGAGAATGATCTGAGTTAGAAATCACTTACTTCGAGGACGTAGTCCAGTATTTTATCCATTACGCTACGTTATTTATCGTATTATAAGTAGATCATTGCATGTTTCCAAGGTTTAACTTGGGAATTCTTGTTTCTTCTTAACGTATTTTCCTTACTTCAGGTTCGTGGGTTCATTTGGCCTTTGATCTCCCTCTTGTATTGTGTATTGGTTGCTAATAATTTGTTTATTTGAGCACATATCCAGGGATGTAGCACTTATCAGCGTTAATTGCCGTTAATTTTGAAAGTAATATTTCATTTGTTTTTGTCGTGTTTTTGTTTTTCTGCCTTTGTTTATAAATATGGATATCAATCTATCTATCTATGTGATGATTTTGTGAGAGTTTGTGGGCGTGTGCGTGTGTGTGGTTGCTTGTGTGTATGTGTGTGAGTCAATATGTTAATGTACTTATGTTTGTGTATATACGTATGTGTACATATGCATATATATATATGCCTGCAGATGTGTAATATAAATAAATATATATATATATATATATGTATGTATGTATGTATATATATGCAGATACGTGAATATATATATATATATATGTGTGTGTGTGTGTGTAATCTGATCAAGCGTGGTATTTTCTATTAGGGTCTCCTTTTTTGGTCAAATAGAAGCGTTTAATTATTTACTCAACTTGAAGCCAATTAACCGTGAGCAAACAAATAAATTATATTAAATTTAATGATGAGTATTTGCTCGTAATACACGAAACCGTTTAACTGTGAACTGCAAACTCTTCGCTTAAAAATCCCTCGCACCCATATACACTCAAACACATACACACACACACACACACACACACACACATATATATATATAGTCATTAACAGACTGACTCCTTCGTTGTATCACAACTCTTCAGTGTGGGTATACCAGATAGATGCTCGAAGCTGGGATAGAATCCTGAGTGACTTTACGTCTGACCGATATCTAACCCCAGAGACATCGTCATTGTCGGCGTAAGTGATGGCAATTTTACGTATAATATTTACATATACGATATCGGCTACCTGGAGAGATCAATTCTTAAGAAGAGCTATTATATATATATATATATATATATATATATATATATATATATATATATGTGTGTGTGTGTGTGTGTGTGTGTGTGTGTGTGTGTGTGTGTGTGTGTGTGTGTGTGTGTGTGTGTTCAACAGGATCTGGAATTAAATAACCTACGTGGACTGATATGCCATAAAATCCAACAAGCCAACCAACCGAAAACGTCTACAGTATTTAATAATCTAATGATTGACTTGCCATAAAATTCCAACCAACCAACCAATCAACCATTCATTCATCAGTTAATACTTGGTGCTGTTTAGAGGACCTGTCAAGAGAGATGACCGATAGGGACGGATATTGAAATGTATGAGAAAGAAAGAAAGAAAGAAAGAAAGAAAGAAAGAAAGAAAGAAAGAAAGTGGCCAGAGAATCCATGCTGTCTCCAAGAATTATTGATGATGATGATGATGATGATCGTTAATTTTGTTTTTTGAATGATTACCTTTCGCTCGATGGGATCTCCGACCTTTCATTCAGTATTTCATTTAAATTGTTTTCTTTGTTTTTCTTAGTCTTCAATATTTCAAAACGATTCAAAGATTCGTGCAAAACATATTCATTCTTGTCAGGCGAAATTCGGAATTCATTATAGAATATTTACGTTGATTTTAGCTTTCATTTCATGTTGAAGTTTGACAAAAATCTGGCGATCATCTAAACAGCATATTCTTCAGCGAATTCTATAAATAATACAGGCAAATGTAATTTCGTTAATGTCTTACATAAACCAACAGACAAAGTCGATACGAAGTTTTACGTAATTGAAAAAAAATCGAAAATAAAATAAGTAGGTAACAATAGCAGGTGAAAACAGTCGTCTCTTCAAACGTAAGCTATTCTCGAATTTGAAATAACCTACTCTTGTTAAAGTGAATAATAAGAGTTGTAATTTTAGATTTACTATTCTTTTTTATATTTAAATAATTGGACTGAGCGACTTCTGAAAAAGACAATAATTGAATTCTTCAAATCGTTGCAACAAAGCAGTTTTTGAGTATATTATTATTACACGCTGGGTTCCTGTAAAAATAATCTAGAATCAAGGAGTAGTATCGGTTCGTTCTAAAAAGATCAAAGGATAAAATAGGCACTCGTGGGAATCAAATGGTTATTTTCAAAAAATATAAAGTATGCGAAGGAAAACTATTATCATTTTTATCGTATAACATTTGATTCTTCAAAAAAATACATGATTTAATGATTGACTAATTCTAACGGCATGACAAACCGTCTAGGACTATTTTATGCTTAGAATTTCGGGAATCACGTTCATTGTATTTTCATATATACATTTTTTGTGTAGTCGTTTGTTAAGAGTTTATTTTTTTGGCACATGGTCCAACCGAATATGAATAATTTTTCAAATAGATCTATTTGACCGTTCCAAAAAAATCCTTAAGTTAATTCATACTATTACAAGTACTTGTTGGACTGGTCTCATGGACAGGAAGATGAGAGGTTGTTTCTGTTCAGTCTATAGAAAAAAGATTCATTCATTCTTTCGATCACATAATCAAAGATACGCTTGAGTCTATGTAGAAATAAGAAACAGTCAAAATTACACATTACGACTGGTCCTCATTTACCAATAAAGATATTAGCAATAAATATACGGTGACTATGCGCTACATGGACGCTAACTAAACGTATGAAGAAAAAGCTTAACGGCAACTACAGAAGAATGCTGCAAACAATATTGAACAAGTCCTGGAGGTAGCACCCCAAAAATCAGCGGCTGTATGGCCATTTACTACCCATTACGAAAAATGTCCAATTTAAATGAACCAGACACGCGGAACACTTCTGGAGAAGTAGGGATGAACTTATAAGTGACGTACTCCTACATACCACAGCTCTGTGCCAATACAGGATGTAGCTCTGAAGACAATGGAGAAGGGTAGCGAGAAAGAGTCAGGGATATCCGTGCTGATGGCGCGACATGATGATGATAAGAAACACTTTCGGTACTTTTCGGGATATATCTGAAACACAAACACCGAATGACGAGTGATGAGACTCTATTACTGCGCTCATGGAAGCAGCAACAGCTGTAGTAGCAGCCGCAGAATACATAAAAACCAAACGGAGAGCTTAATGCCGAGTTTCACGGAAATCAGTATAGACGAGGCAACATGAAAATTGTGTTCTCAGTTAGTAAACTAATGTCAACGAGCTGAAAGTTAAGAGAGACTAGAGAGAACAAAGCTAAAGGAACAAAAAATACATTCAAGGTCAAATTGATAAAATCAGAAACTCGGTAGAAGATAAATAATCACGACTAGCTTGGCAGACAATGAATTAAACATAAAAATATACAGATGCCTCCCTTGGAATCTTATCACTGTCCACAGCCAATCACTATCACTCAACTGTTGATCACTACTTAGCAAATGTTTGTAACATTCGGTAGCTTGATGGGAGTGTTGTTGGCAGAGTGTTCGACACTTGCCCGGGAGATCGGGGTTCAATCCCAGGTTGAGTCATTCCAAAGATTCAAAAAATGGTACTTGATGCCTCCTTGCTTAACAATCAGTATTATAAGGTACAAATCAAGGGTAAAGTGGACCAATCCAGGAATAGGAGTAGCGTTCTCTTCTACACTTTAGTGTAGTAGCTACTGAAAAGGGAGCCTTCCGGTCACCCTCAACTACGATCGCCAACTTTACTTACTTTATATATGATAATCTATTTTATTTTATTTTTCTTCTTTTTAATTGAACTCCTTTGAATTTTTGATATTAAATTATTTTTGTAATTTACAATTTTGCTTTTTTATAATTTTCAATTTTATGAACCACATTAATTGAATTAAGGCAGTTCTAAATTCTGGTAACCATAAGTATGTGTTCAAAGGTTTCTGGAGCTTATTAACAATCCTATCCCCGGAATGAGTTACGAAAAATTCAGTTGTTATGGTTTCACGGGACATGCTCACATTGAGTGACTCAAAGCAACGTTTCTTATTACCATAACAAATGATCTTTGTCTACGAAACCAGGAATTTGTGAGACCGATATATATATATATATATATATATATATATATATATATATATATATATATATGTGTGTGTGTGTGTGTGTGTGTGTGTATGTCCGTGTGAGTGAGCGCCTGTGTCACCAGATTAAGCTTATTATTAATTAGAAGCGAAGGTCACATTTCCCCTTTCATCCCTAAAAATATATAGTGATAGATTAAAGTGGATAACAATCTTATTAACTGATGAAGCTGAAATATCGAATTGGAGATGGATGTTCATGAAAAGCTTTGGCCTCTGCAATTCCTTTTTTTGTGTATGGGTATATATATACATAGATTAACATGCGTGTATGCAAATGCACAAACACACACACACACACACACACACACACACACACACACAGAAAGTACATATTTGCATATTCATACATCTGCAGGGCACAAGGTTTTCACGGACAATTAACCCCTCAAGGACATTCACTGATAAAAACCCTGGAATTAAAAAGAATCCCATTTCTTTCAAAACAATCTTCACTATAAAAGTTAGAAATGGCAAGTAACCTCGCCATTATTTATATCCTGCAAAAGACATAAGTCTGAAACTCTTGGGGAGCAAAAAATAAATAAGGAAATCCTAAAATACCAAATTCAGATCCATTTGCGCACCTATCCATTTTAAAATATTTACTTTTCTCTCTTTGGACCAACACGAATATATATATATATATATATATATATATGTATATACGTGTGTGTGTGTGTGTGTGTGTGTGTGTGTGGTTTTCTTAATCTTAATACTTCCCAGTGATAGAGTCAATAAATTGTTGGGAATTTAGAAAATGAAATTGGCATAATTGACCCGTGGTCTTGCGTGATTAGAATAAGAAAATTTATCTTTTACTAAAAATGAATCCTTACAATGAGGTAATTTCACCTTTCTTCTTATGACGTTAAACTATTTCTGGCACATGTCAATATGATTTCAGTCTTTTCTTCTTTCTCATACACTTTGATTTCATAGTAATCCTTTTCCTTAAATAAATGTTTTTACTGAACTATTACGCAATGAACTGGTTCGGACACAATATCAGTTTTTAAACGATGTCAAACTTATTTGAATTCAGAGTTTCCTTCCTCTTTGACTGGTTTGCTCATCAAGGCCAGAGAACTCAATCTGTTCGACTACTTGCAGATTACCAAGGAGATGCCTTTTCATCACAGGCTTAATGCGAAGTGAAATTATAAATCAATTCTTCTTACATTCAATATTTTTAGTTGTTAATCCAAAAGAACGAAGACGTTATTTTTTTTTTAAGTTTTAGAACTCATTAAAGTAAAGTTTAATTTAAAATGGATTATAAAGTTTAAGAGTGAAATTTTTTTTTTTTTTTCATTTGAAAATATTATCCCGGTGAAAAATTAATCTACAATTACACTGTTCTAATTAGGGTCGGATTGACCGAAGCGTTGTCGCCGTTAATATAAAAATACATCAATATATATATATATATATATATACATGTATATATATTACTTAAGTGTAAAGATTACAAGATTATGTTATACAGAGTGAGGCTGTAATACTTACTACATTTTGAATTGACAGCTGTGTGGTTTAAGGCGATTTAGGCAAATAGCAACGGTAGCTCCATCTTATCATTTCTTTTCAGATATTGTAATATAGCCAGATGCAGGGAAATACGTGAAACACTGACGACTCTCGTTGTTTTGGTACGAAATGTTTATTCACTTCTTGAGTTTTAGTCTTTCGACACGAGGAGAGAGAGACATAATTTTTACTATGCTGACTGTTCCTACATCGCCCACAGTCAACTCCCCAGCTAGACTGCCAGGCCCAGAGTCAAATCTCAACTAACGACTTTTTCGAAAATCACCAAAAATCTCAGCCCATCGCTTCCGGGCATGACATCATCCATACCCCAGTATCATTTTCTATCTGGGGGTTTTATTATGACATTTGTGATTGTCATATCCTCTGTGCGCGAGCGGGAACTATACTCAATGTGGACACCTGCACCGGCACTAAGCCGAATAGTTCAAAGTCCAACCAAACTGAATGATAAAATATAATTAACGAAAAATGATTAATATAAAAAATCATTCCGTAATTATATAACAATTTGATCACTTACGATCGCAGTTAGACTGGCCATGTTTTTAAAGATTGGCAAAAAGCCCAAATTCCTGTCTGGCGGTAATTTTGCCCGTTTTTTGGCAAATAGCATCATTCAATTCTTCCACGTGGCTTTCTTTTAACCAATGAACCTTCGTTTGTAAAATTTTTATGAAATTTTCAACTCCTAGCCGTATCGATTTTCTTTCTGCAACTGTATCATTACAACATAACATGAAATTAGTACGAAAAGCAATGTAGCAATTATAGATTCCCCTGCCTTTAAAAAAGTTTCAACTATAAACACACGGTATGCAAGGGCCCAAATCATAGTCGTAACTTAACGTATCTGAAAAAAAAATGTTAAGAAATTTGCTAGATAGAACTACCATTACTACTTTCCCTTGTTTATTTGCATCACATCGGTGACATATTAAAGAGTTGAAGGTATTTCTGTCTTAGCATGTAAATACAGTATTTTTTTCTGTACGGGCAGTATTTTTCTGTTTTGTTACTTTTTGTAGGCTTTAAGCTTTGAAATAGTTCTTTCCAATATTTTTTTTTTTTACTTTGCTGCAGTTAAAATGAAGTGGGTTTCCCTTTTCAAACATCTTACACGCAATTTCTCTAGATACAAAACGTTGCTAACAGACCCAGCGATGCTATGACTTTCACCTCGGGGGTGCAATTATTTCTAAAAATTTCACTATCAATAGTGCACTCTGTAAACCCTTTCTATTTAAGTGTTCTTTGTAACTTTTTCCTTCAGAAATTCATAACAGAGTGAGAAATTTGGGGGAAAGGGAGAGAGATTTGGGGGAAAGGGAGAAAGAAAGAAATAATGGACACAGCTTTGGATTAGAGTTTTAAATAGCAGTTAAGTGATTGTCATTCTTCGTTCCTTAAGGAAGAGTGATGCCAGTTCCTTCCTGCTATTTTAATAGTGACGAAAAAGAGAGTGATTTGTCGTAACTATTTATCACCTTTTAAAAACAATTTTAACAGAGAAAGTTGTGATAAATCACTTTTTAGATTTGTGAAATGCTCAATCCAAGAAGTTACCATTGTAATAATTGTATGTGCACCTCGTTTGGAGCTGAAAGAATCTTAGAAAGTAACACCACGAAGACTCGAGTCAGTAAATATATTTTTAATGGAGATAGATATCAAGAAAAAACCTAGCAGACACTGACATTCATTAAATTACAGGTAATATTTATCTTATACCCATGTAATTACACGGGAATAGTCACAACGTGAGAGACTAATATACAAAGTCCGTCAAGTAAATAATGAAAAATATTATGTGAAAAATAGCATACACTTAAATTTTTCAAGCACTTCTCTAATTCCTAAAAGAATAATTAATAAATTAATTAGTTTTAAAAGCATGTCAACAATCGCAGGTAAACTTAAACCTAAAAATTAGGGAATTGCATACATTGTACAATGCACCCGACCAAGCCGAAACCCTGCTACATAGTCTGGAACGAGACGCTGCTGGCATCAGCCTCCATGTCAATGCACACAAGACGGAATATATGTGCTGTAATCAAACAGGTGACATCTCCGCACTAAATAGTAGTGCTCTGAAACTAATTGACAAGTTCACCTACCTAGGGAGCAGTGTCTCATCAACCGAGACAGACATAGACAAGCAACTAGCAAAGGCATGAACAGCTATCGATAAGCTATCGGTCATATGGATGTCAGACCTGACCGATAAAATGAAACGCTGTTTCTTCCAATCAGTGGTCGTGTCGATACTGCTATATGGATGCACCACATGAACGCTAACTAAACGTATGGAGAAAAAGCTTGACGGCAACTACACAAGAATGCTGCGAGCAATATTGAACAAGTCCTGGAGACAGCACCCTACAAAGCAGCAGCTGTACGGCCACCTACCACCCATCACGAAAACTATCAAAATCAGACGAACCAAACATGCGTGACACTGCTGGAGGAGTAGGGAAGAGCTCATAAATGATGTACTGCTGTTGATCCCTTCACATGGTCGAGCAAAGGCAGGACGTCCAGCTTGAACCTACGTACAGCAGCTCTGTGCTGATACGGGATGTAGCCTTGAGGACCTGCCGGAAGCAATGGAAAATTAGGAGGTATGGCGAGAGAGGGTCAGAAATATCTGTGCTAATAATGCGAAATGATGATGATGATGGTGGTGGTGATTTTTGACACGGTGACATGATTTCAAGCATTCCTATCTAATACAATAATTTACAAACAAATCTATTTGAACCATAGAGTGGACTTAAATGGCTACATCACACTCCTCAGAGATATACAGCTGGAGCCTAACCACCAGATTCAGTTGAGTGCCATATCGAGAATACTCGCTTTTTGTGGGGAGGGTGCCTTACTCCCTAGTAGGGAGTACGGTCAACATATTCTAATTTCCACGATCAAGGCAAATTTTCCAATAAATGAAAAGATTACAAATGTTACCAACAAACAATTACAGGAAGAGTCCCCGTGGCATAATGGCTTGCGTACTGGACTGCAGCCTCAAAGTAAGCGAGTTCGAACTTCAGTGGTGCTATTACGTTCACTTTCGGATTATCACTCTTGGGAAAAGTTAAAACCTCCTTATCCCCCAGCTATTGGTTAAATTTTAATATGGATGTCTTTGGCATAGAATAACCAAAGCATTTGTTATGCCATTAAACAAAAATCAAACAAATTGAACATATAGAACTGATCGTGACACTATCGGTTCATACGTGCTCTGGTAAATATATACCCAGTCGCAATTATGCTGATTTGATTTGATGTATATATATATGATTGTTTAGGAGTGTAAAGGGTTGCGCACATAGTTTGTGCGTTGACGGTGGTTGAAAAAAACAGGGAGATGTTCATGATTGATCAGATAAGATGGAGTAAATTAGCCGAAAACTGCTCAGGTTGCGACTTGAAAAAGTTGAATTTAATTCTCAAACTTTTCAGTGTGTCCACGAGACACAGAGTCTTACAATATATATATATTCGGTTTTATGAGTAGTCTGTGTCCAGAAGTAGGGAGAGTTTGCCTTGGTATATATTCAGGTGAGATTAGCCGAGAAAAAGAGTCACTTAGTTCCTGGTAAGCAAAGGGACGAATTGAACGCTGAAGCCAGGAAGCAGTTTTGCTGGAGTGACCAAACATAGCAGTTGTAGCCAGTTGAACTCACGCCACATGCTAGAGGCGAGCGTAAAGAAAAGTTTGAAAAATATCTCGAAATGTCATACCAACCTCCAGCCCTTCAAATTTTATATAAGTCCTTCCTTTTTTTGTCCATATGACACTGCTGTCTCCAGAGGTCATCCACTACGATATGCATGAGCAAAATTAAAAGACTGGGAGAGTTCTTTTTCATGTGGTAACCAAATATGCACAGCAAGAAAGATGCAATGAGTAGCAGTCTGAATGGTTGTGTCCTGGAGACACGCAAAATGGTGCCGTGACCAGGACTGAGTCTTAAACATTGATGACAAAGGTGCAGAAGAGGTAGCAGGTCCATTTCGAGGAAGAGAGAGAAGAGAGGAGTATCCAAGCGCCAGGGGTGTTGATTAAAAAAAAGGGCAAAATGTAAGTATTTATATACGCATGCAGAATGTTTGGGGAGAAATACCTGCACACATCGAGCATACAGAGTTAAAAAAAGGAAATGAAAAGCAAGAGGAAATAAAAACGATGGACGCAGACGGAGAATGGAGGCAAAAAAAGAGACAAAGAAACCAAGGGAGAGAGAGGGACAGATCATCACAATCACACAAACATACACACACACACACACGCACACACTGATCGAAGACACGCACATATTCAAAGGAAAGAGGAGAAGGAAGAGGATCAGTGAACCCACAGGGACATCAAGACGAAAAAGAAAAGAGAGAAAGAGGAAGATATAGAAAACAGAGAGACTCATACATGCAAGAACATTTAAGAGATAATTTTTTGTAATCCCCCCCCAAAAAAAGAACGTAGAAAAAAAGAAAGGAAAACAAAAGAAGAAGAGAACTGTGAACTAATGAAAGTAGTATGTAAGTACTTGCAAAGATTAAATGCCCATTTGTATCACTTAACAACGTTTTTCAAGCGCTCGGTCGTAAATCAAAAACTCGTTTGGCAGTAAATGCGAACTTGATTTTGTGCAAAATTTAAAAATTTCAAAGAAAAACGCTTATAGCGATTTACGAAAGCCGATTATCCCTCTATGTATAATGATGGAATACAGTGAAATAAGTAATAAGTCTCTGTTTATTATGCTAGATTTATAAATACAGACGTATAATCCGAATATAATAAGTAGGTCAGCTGACTGTAATCGACTGCGACCTTAAGGCTGCCTTTTCGATAGCTACTACACCGAGGGGTAGGGCAGGGCACTACTCCTTTCTCTGTGTTGCTTCACTTACTCTTGATCTGTACCTTATAATGCTGAGTGTTACGCAAGAAAGCATCAAGTACCATTTTTAAGTCTTTGGAATGACTCGATATGGGACTGAACCCCGGTCTCCCGAACCATTATGAAATAAGTAAAGTAAAGCTGGTGAGCTTAGTCGAGGGAGACCCGAAGGCTCCTTTTTCAATACCTACTACAACGAAGTGTAGGAGTAGGCGCTACTTCCTTCCCTGGATTGCTCCACTTTACCCTTGATCCTTTCCTTATAGTGCAGAGTGTTAAGCAAGGTGTCATTAAGTACCAGTTTTTGAGTCTTTGGTATGACTCTCCCTGGGATTGAACCTCGGTCTCCCGGACCATGGGTGAACATGCAACTCATTAGGCCTATGGACCGGTTTAGATAATATAGTAAAATATATAAGTAACTTGCATATAAATAGATGGATAAATTGAGAAAAAGACACAAGAAACAAATGAATATATATGTAATCTATTTCAGGTTAAGCTGTCAAAAGAAAGAAAATCATTTTTTCTAATTAAAAAAAAAATTTGTTGACGTTTTGTGAATATATCGTTTTCCCGTACATTTTTACCTTTATTTGGTGAAAAGGTCTGCTGTCTGGTTTGTTTGTATTTTTTCTTCTATACAGAAATTTTGGAAGATTTTAAAATTATCGCAGCGAAGTAAAATGGTTGTTTATTAAGTTTATTTTGTTTGTTTTAGTAGTTGTTTTTTTGTTTGTTTGTTTTCTGTTTTTTTCTGTTCACTTTTAAATGGATTGGATTTTTATGTGAGCTAGGAAATTTTGTGTTTGCCTTAAGACACCATGGATTCGTTGCGATAGAATCGTCAATTCAGGAAAAAAAGTTTTTGAAGAAATTGTTTTAGAGTAAATAAATGAATAAATAAACATTTCTCCACGGAATTATCTCAAAGAAAAATCTTTAAAAAGAATGCGGGCCCTTGTGAAACACTCATTATAGGAAATAGAGAGGATAGAACTTCTCTTGAAATCTTTTTGTTTCATGAAACACACACACACACACACACACACACACACACACACACATACATACATACATACATCACATACACACATACTTTCTGTCTCTCGATCTATCAATCTATCTATCTATCTTTTTTTGCATTAATTAAAGAAACAAGAAGGAATAAATACTTAATTTTATGGGGGTGTCCTCGTGGTGTAATGGTTAAAGCGATGGACTGCGGAATCGTAGTACACGCGTTCGTACTCCAGTCGCGCTATTACGTTCATTTTCGGGCAAATACCCTTGGGAAAGCAATGAAACCCCTTATCCTCCCAGCTATGGGTTAAATAGCGCCACTACTGTTCTTCTATGAGAATAGCTTTAGCATTAAATAACCTAAAAAGAGTTGATATGCCATTAAACAAAGAAACAAACAAGTTAATTTTATGCTGGGTATGAGTAGATGGCAATGATTAAAATGGTAAGAAATTTGGTAAAAGAGGCAGAAAAATTCTAGTAAAGTTTCGGTTTCTCCTGATGGCATGTCAAACTTTGTAGGTCATTAAATTCCAAATTCATCCTTGTAGAAAGACAGTAGTGATACTGTTTTACCCATAGCTGGTGAGATAAGAAAATTCATAATTTTCCCAAGCGTATTAACCCGAAAGTAATAACGCGCCATGAGTTCGAACTCACAACGATCTCATGGTCCACCATGCTAGCCACTACACTACGGAGACTCTCCTCTTGAGAAATGAAAAAAGGAAGAATGTCAGAAGAGTTGTTGTATATGAGCTAAAAGGTGACGCAGAGAAGGGTCACCATGAGAGGGAAGTGAGAGGAAAGGAAAGAAAAGAAAAGGATAGGTAACAGTATGTTAGAAAAGAGATAAAGAAGAAGAAGAAGAAGAAGAAGAAGAAGAAGAAGAAGAAGAAGAAGAAGAAGAAGAAGAAGAAGAAGAAGGAAAATTAACGATAAATAGATAAAGAGAGGAAGTATGGAAAGAAAGTGATAAGTTGGAGATTGGAATCAGGTATATGCATACGGTGGGTGGATGCGTATGTGTGTAGAGCTCCCGAATGTTGAAAGACTCATTCGTTGACTTGTTGTGTTTGATTTTATTTTTATTCTTGTTTCCCGTTTTCTTTCTTAATTGTTAAGCTTTCAATTGATTATTTGAATTTTGAATCTCTCCATAATTTTTTTTTTTCATTTTTTAATCTATTTTTCCATTGAAAATTCCTTCTTTTTTTTCTAATTTGTAAATCACAAATCAAGTTTTTAATTTTTCATTTTGCCTCTTCGGTATTGGCACTTTCTATTTTGGTGAAGGCGTCTGGCTCTTCAGTCGAATTTTGTGCATCTTGAGGATAGGTTACGGGTAAGCAAAACTACAAGTGTGAAGAGTCAGTGAACTGAGAAAAACTGAGCTCACTAAATCGAAAATTGGCATGGCCCAAGACGATGTAATTGATTATTGAAAACGACTAATTTTAAAGAAATGGTTTACGGTTGAAATCGGAGGATGATCACTGAATGCAGAAACAGTTGTCCGGTGGGTAACGAACTGATCGGAGATGTATTTATTTTTGTTTGTCTGCTGTTAATATGTGTATATAATCTATGGAAATAAATGTAAAAAAAATGGTTGGGAAATGTATGTGACACTATGTACCTCTAACATGCTTAAGTAATTTTGTATCTAGTTACAAGCGTAATAACATGGTTAGATGTCTGTATATGTATATGGGAGGGCACACGTGTTTTTTACGAGGACTCTGGTTGGGAAATATTGGGAGAAGTTAAGTAGTATCAAATGTGGAGATGGTCAGATAAGGTTAAGAAAATTAGCCAATGACTTCCCTCGACGCAGTTTGAAAGAATTAAATCTTATTGTCATTCTATTCAGTATGTCTTAGAGACATACTATCTGGCAATATTTATGTGCTCGGCCGAATAGTGGTCTGTGCCCGGAAGTAGGGTGAATTTGACCCTGCATATGGAGGTGAGATTACTGGGAGAAAAAAAAAAGAGTCACTTGGTTAATTGTAACTAGAGCGACGATTTTGACGCGGAAGCCAGGAAGTAATTTCCTTGGAGTGACCAGCCAGAGCTGCCGTGTCGAATTGAACTAACGCCAAACGCCAGAGGAAGAGTTTGACCAAAGTCGGAGAAATGTCACGGAGTATTACTCTGCCCGCTTCTGTAAGCAATCCAGCTCTTCCAGTATTGTGCTTTTCTTTTCTTTTTCTTTGACCTTGTGACATCGCTGACTCCAGGTCACGTGCAAAGTGAAGAACTGGAAGAATGCAACATCTGCTGAATATAACAATGAATATAATAAGACTGGTGCATAGAGTAGAAGGCCAGGTGATTATGTCATAGAGCCCTTGCTGAACAAGGTGATAGCCTCCTTCCTTCGTCTTTGCAATGCTGCATCATTACAGGGTTATACCTGAGTTCTTACACAGGTAAGATCTCTTAAAGACACACTCCCCATATCTCACCCTAAATTATTCTGATCCCGTTCTCCAAAGATAAGCAATGCTGTTGCCCAAACATCACATGACAACTGCCCACGTCGGGTTTAGGGGCGTAAAAACAAATTCAGCTTTGTTTAATTTGGTTTCTTTGTTTAATGACATATCAACCTTCGTGAGTTATTTAAAGCCAAACCCATTAAAGGATTGATTTTATTTCTTTGTTTAATGACATACCAACCTTCATGGAATATTTGATAACAGAACCATTATTGTCGGAATCTAGTGGCACTATCTAAATCATATCTGGGCAATAAGAGGGTTCATAACATCCTTAAGGGAATTTAAACTTTTCGAAAATTAATACACCGTTTCCTTTTTTGGTAAAAGATCCAGTTATCGTATATAGCGATCCACTTTCCTTGGCTTTAGATTAAAATGATCTCAGAAATCTCTCTGGCCGTGGAATTGTAAAGATGCTTTGGTACTGTGAGGATAAGTTGTGGTGGAGTTTTCTTTTCTTGCCAAGCAAAATAAAATAGTACTCAAGAATCTTCCAAGATGCAATGAAGTCATAGATAATTGAGGAAGCCCGGGATAATTCGAAATAATTCTCATACACTGGCAACGATATTGTAGGAACTCTTGGAAACAGTACTTCATTTCTTCAACAGAAACCTTTTTCAGTTGATTCATTTCTATCTGTGGCATGGATTCAATCATTACATAACTGTGGGTATCCTCGTGGAGTGATAGTTAAGGCGTTGTTCGACGGAATAGTTGTTAGTGAGTTCGAGCTCCAGTCGTGCTGTTACGTTCACGTTCGGACAAATGCCCTTTGGGAGGTATAAACTCCCGTTATCCTCCCTCTTATGGGAAAAAACATTACCACAACTGTTCTTCTTGAAGGATGGATTTGGCATTAAATAACCTACGAAGGTTGATATGCCATTTAACAAACAACCAAAGATATTACATAATCATATTTACCAACCCTTCCACTCGGGAACGATATGACACACGGTCAATTTTTAAGCAGAGTTTAACAGGTTTGAATTCAAAGTTTTCCTTCTTCTAGACTAGTTGCCTCACCAAGGCTGAAGAATCTAGTATGTCCAACTATTGACCCATAGCAGGAGGGAGAATAATTGGATTCATACCTTTCCCAAGGGTATTAGTACTATGTGAAATGTCATCAGTATCGTTCAGGATTTGAACTCGTGTCGCCGTGTCCATTTCCTACGACGATAACCATTACACCACGGGCACCTCAAAGATATTACATAATACTGACCATGTATATGGGTTTTAAATTTACAAACAGGTGAAACAATAAATGATCAGAGTTAACAAATATAAATGAGGGTAACACTTTGTACGCAGATATAAATGTCAACGAGTTATAATAGTAGTCTATAACATATCAATTTGATTCTCAACGGTTTTGTGCTTGAAGCTTAGTAGATGACTTAACCCACGTGACTGGGGCTGCAGAATACATCCACTGCACTCTCTGCATAGAGAAGAGATTCCCCATAATAAGTGTCATGGACATGACACTAAACCATTTGATGGCGAGGCTCCGGTAATGTTGGAACTTTGGGGAATGCAGAGTACTCATTCATTGTCATTACATCCATATCCACTGTGGTCCAAAGTGGTAGCACCTGATAGTGTCTTATCTAGGGGTCAAATTGAACTAAACTGTATGCTTATGCTAAACTGAATGGTTTGATATAGAACTATTTTAACATTTAAACTGTGTAATTATGTTAAACTGTTAAATTTTTTGAAAAAAACTGTTTTGACACATAGGCATGATGGTTAGAGTGTTCACTCTGGAGACCTGGGTTCAATCTCTGGTCAAGTACAAAAGATTTTTAAAAATGGTACTTGATGCCTCCTTTTAACATTCAGCAATATAAGGTACCAATCAAGGGTAAGGCGGAGCAATCCAGGGAAAGGAGCGCTCTCCTCTACACCTTGGTGTAGTAGCTATCGAAAAGGGAGCCTTCGAATCACCCTCGACTTCAGTCGCTGAATTTACTTGCTTATGCAAAACTGAATGGCTTGAAATATAATTGTTTTTTGACATTTAAACGGTACTTATGTTAACATAAATTGTTTGAAATATAACTGTTAATATGTATAAAAATTGATTTGACATTAAATAACCTACAGTGGTTGATGTGCCATAAAACCAAACCAACTAGTAGATGACTACAACTTAATTATACGTTCGATCTCTCTCGGTACTTCACACTTGCAGCCTTGATCCCTATCTTACTACAATTAGTTTTGGAAGGCTCTTTACGTTGTGTATTGTTTAGATAAATTGATTGATTTATACTACATTTCCACATGTCTCAGGTTATTTTATCATGTTCATAGCAGGTTCACATTCATATTTTTGTGTAGATGTTTCTTAGGAACAATTTTTGCACAAGGACCTATCGAACACGAATAATTTTTAAACAGATCTATTTGATCAAGAGATGAAACCCTAACACGTACAAGAGACCAACAGAGAATTTGTTTGAGAATTAGAGTTGAAGACAATTGTTAGTGAGTTCCTGATTGATGATGAGTCGTCATTTTTGTCTTATTTCATAAAGTGATCTTTTGAGGAAGCTTCAACTCTATGAATATTTGTTAAGTAACAGAACGCTCGACTTGGATTCTTCGGAATTTTAATATATAATTTTATTCCAAGCTATCATTTTTCCGATTCACTTTTTTCAAGGACAGAGTATTTTCAACAATGTTTTCGATCAGCATTTATCAGGTCATTTTTAATCAGGGTAACATCATGAGAAGTTAGCAAAACAGTTTATTTATTTTAGGTTATTATATGAGTGGATTCATTCTGAATAAGATGTTTTTACAGATCTCCGACATGAAATTACTCAAATCTTCAGAGTCAGAGGCTTTCTGATGAATACAATTAGGTCCATAAGCAGAGAGATAATAAGATACTATGATTGATAGATATATAAGCAAGGACGGTAATAGATAGAGCCCATTCGGCTGGGACAGTAGAATACCCTGACAGTATCTCTGAAAAGGGCTAAGACACTCCAAACACGTATCTTGAATAAGACTCTAAGTAACCTGGTGGGGAGGCTTCAGTTCTGGACCTTTGCGGAATATGGAGTACCACTTTATTGACATTTCTACCAAATCCGTTGTGATCCAAGGTGGTAGTTCCAGAGAGTTCTATTTGTCTAATAGATGGACCCTAAATAAATATTAGCTCTATTTTAAACCAATTAACTGTGTGCAAATAAAGGATTAATTTTAGAATGGGCTATCTGTATTACGTACCAGTGATTGATAACAATTTACTGTGGACAAACAAAAACTATGTTAAACCTATTAACTGTGTGTAAACAAATGAGCTCTGGTTAGTTTTAAAAGTGTAACCAACAAACTATTCACTTTAAAATCATGTACAACCTACAATGGTTGATATGATATCAAGCACAATTAATCAATTTTGCGATAGATGAAAGACACTGTCAAGCGTATATATAGAAAGCAAGCAAGCAAGAAAGAAAGAAAGAAAGAAAGAAGGTTATAGATACATAGAGGGAAAGAGAGAAGAAGAAGAAGAAGAAGAAGAAGAAGAAGAAGAAGAAGAAGAAGAAGAAGAAGAAGAAGAAGAAGACTGTAATAGATTTCAAACAGAGCTGGATGAAAATTGAAAAAAAACTTGTATATCGTAAATCACTCTTCAGTATCTCGGTATTATCACATTCAGTTGGAAGCAGACACTAATGTTTAGACTGTTCTGACTAAAAAAAGATTATTTGACTATTTTGGTAATTAGCAAAATTTTGCAAAGTATAAGTGAAATCATTCTTTAAAGCAACTTCTTTTTATAAATGTGTTCAAAAATATTCAACTTAAATGGGATCGAATTTTGATGCTTTTTCTTGATTATCCAAACCTGATTCTTCCGCAGATCTCTAAATAATCAATTGTTTCCTTCTCTTTTGACTTAGACGATAGATAGATAGATAGATAGATAAGAACTGACGGAAAATGACAGTTAGATAAGGGTGACTATTGTAAAGTAAAAAAAAAAAACACCCGACCGTGAAAATAGAAAGAAAACTATCACAGATCCTTACTAAGCACAAAAATCTCATATTACATATGAATTACAGACGGCTAAAGCAACACTGCCCCAAGTTACTACTCATAAATGGCGTTCCTAAGATTTACAAAGATGGTATCCCATGAAGACCCATTGTCAGCAATAAAGGTTCAGCATGTTACCCACTTGTGGGGATAGTCAACTTACTAACTGGTAAGTCCTCATCATATGTCAAGAACTCGGCCCACAACGTGAAAAAAATCAGCATTATTTTTTATTTTTCTTGGAGGCAAAGCTTTGTGATGTGTGAGACAGACGACCGGAGGAAGAAAAAGAGAGACTGCTATATTGACCCATAACTTCTTTTGACAAAAGCAAGCAGTGTAATCTTCAAGATCCAACTTGGCACTTCTTCTGCTTCTCGGGAATCGTACTCAACCTGACGCTGTTATGGGCCGCTGCCCT
This sequence comes from Sepioteuthis lessoniana, assembly GCA_963585895.1. Lineage (NCBI taxonomy): Eukaryota > Metazoa > Mollusca > Cephalopoda > Myopsida > Loliginidae > Sepioteuthis > Sepioteuthis lessoniana. Next base: position 91,218,788 of record OY757910.1, on the reverse strand, counting down.
AGCGGGCACTCTCAGTTACTACTAGCTGCTACTGACTCACACTGTCTCCAACTGTCTCGGACCCTCACGCAACATCTGCATTTTTTCTTTCATAACGCTCATGAATTCCGATCAACCACGTCACTGCTTCCACTTATTTACACAGGTGCGTCTTGTTCAGAGATATTCCTGATTGACGACTCGGTCATGGCTCAATATGCAACAAAACCATTTGTATGCAAATCAATGAGCTTGGCTTCTTTTTGAAAAAAAATATTGCCCATACCTATTCACTTCAAAGTCATATTTACACAGGATTTGGCATTAAATAATCACAATCGATTGACATGCAATTAAACCCTCTCAACTAACCCAGCTTAACCTGACGAAACCATTTAAATGTGAGCAAACAAATGAATTAAATTGAATGTTTGCATCACATTACAATATCTGGAACCATTAGCCAAATGGGTAGAGTGTTCATATATGGTCCGGGAAACGGGTTCAATCCCATTTCATCATAAAAAAAAACCTTTAAAAATGGTACTTGATGCTGCTTTGCTTAGCACTCAGCATTACAGGGGACAGATCAAGGGTAAAATGGTACAATCTAAGGAATGGAGTGAAACTCTCCCCTACGCCTCGGTGTAGTATCTCTTACAAAGGGAGCCTTCTGGTCACCATCGACTATTGTCGCCAACCTTACTTTAACTTATTTGGAACCAAAAAACTGTGCACACAAATCAAGTAAATAAAGTTGGCAACCTTAGTCAAGGGCGACTCGAAGGCTCCCTTTTCCTTAGCTACTACACCGATGGGGAGGGGAGGGCGCTACCTCTTTACCCTGGATTGCTCCACTTTACCCTTGATACGTACCTTATAATGCTGAGTGTTAAGCAAGGAGGCATCAAGTACCATTTTTTTTTTTAAACTATGGTATGACTCGACCTGGGATTGAACCTCGGTCTCCCGGACTATTGGCGAACACTCCAACCACAAGGCCAATGAGAATCAATATAAAATGGCGACACTTGAAAACATTTAACAGTGTGGCACGTTTAAAAACATTATGTATACACTATTCGTTTACCAATCTTAAATACACACACACACACATATACATATATACATATATATATATATATATATAAGTGTGTGTGTGTGTGTGTAAAGAGGATTTTGCTATGAATAGCCCACAGGAGTGGATGTGCTATAAAACATAACCAACCAACCTTCACTAGTCTTACCTCTCTACAAAGTATACAGTCGGCGTATTTTAAGTACCACACACGGGGTTTGATATCATTCGGTATGTTATTCATGTTGCTATAGCCAAGAGATTTTTGTTAACGATTCAACTTTTTTTGTCTTTCTCTGAGATTTGACGATCAATAATTCTTGATTCATTTTATTGAATAAGTCCTGATTTATTTTATATTGTCAAAGTCTTCTGCAAGATGGACACTGTGGTTCAAAGTTTACCGTTATTTTCTTATACATCCTGACATTCCTTCTATGCTAAGACTTTTTTTTCTTTTTGCTTTTGTTCTCGTCTTTAAAACTTCAGTTCCCCGATGAAGCCATTGGAACAAATCTGAACTTTTGGTTCAGTCAAAGATCTTTCATTAAACTCTCGGTTGATGTTTCGTATAGTTTCAATTGTTCTTTTATCGAAGTTTGAAGTCATGGAAGAAAATTAAACCAAATAACTTCTCCGTTTTCAATAAAGTGTCGGTAAACTTAGAGTTAAACAAGTTTAAGTACCTAACGTCCTTAGTGACAAATGCCAAATGATACCTTTTCAACATGAATGTTTTTAAAGATTTTTCTAAATGACCAAAGGTATGATTGGTCAGTTGGTTTCTTTGTTTAATGGCATATCAACTCTTTTAGGTTATTTAATGCCGAAACCATTCTCCTAGAAGAATAATAGTGGTACTATTAAACCCATAGATGGGAAGATAAGGGATTTAATACCTTTCCCAAGGGTATTTTCCCGATAGTGAACGTAATAGCGCGACTGGAGTACGAACTCACGTACTACGATTCCGCAGTCCATCGCTTTACCAAAGGTATGAGTACTCTAAGTTCTTATTACATTGAAACAAGCACACACACACACACACACACGTATATATATATAATCAACATGCAATTTATTTTTGAAGTAAGATACAGAGAAAGAGAGAGAGAGACAGACAGACAGACGATTACTATTAGATTTTTCTCGGGGATCGTTTCTGATACCTACCACTAAACTCTTATTTGGAGAAACAAAACTGCAAGCTAGGTATACATATATATTTAATCATATTTTCCCAACTCCTCTGTAAAATCAAGATGTAATACAAGTTCCATCTTTCAGTAGAGTTTAACTGGTTTGAATTATGGGATTTCCTTCTTCTCGACTGGTTGCCATGCCAATGTTAACGAGCCAAGTTTGCTTTACTATTTACCAATAACTAAAGGAAGAATAGTTGCATTCATGCCTTTCACTAGTGTATTAGTGTTATATGAAAGGCAAAGAACCACGTCCAGTATTTGAACTCTGGTCACTGTGTCCATTTCCTACAATTGTAACCATTACACCACGACTGCCTCCGCAAATTATATATATATATATATTTATATATATATATATATATGATGTAATATCTAGCGAATGTTTAAAAATGAATAACGTCACACGATCTATCTATCTCTCTAGACAAAAATATCATTAAATCAGTAAATATCTTAATTGTTGCTCACATACATTAAAATAAACATTTCTCCCCAAAATTCCGTGATTTTTTTTCTATTGAATATGCATTTCTTTGGATAATATAAAATAATCTATAAATTTTAAACAAACAAAACTGCAAAATAATATCTGTGGAGACATCATTAATATGTCAATTATTACAACTAAAACAGATAGGTTATTGAGCCAGAACCTATGTACAGTTATCGGTATGACGAGTTGATAAACTGGCGTCACGTAGGCAACAATGATGTGATGAAATTTGCGTGGGCATCATACTTTTTCAGTATTGCAGAACCACGAGGAGAAATGGCTGTTGTAATTGTGATCAGAGGAGTGCGTAATGGATAGCCACTTCGGACTCTTATGTTAAGTTGAAGGTTTTCAGAGAATAACTTTTCTGTGAAGGGTGGTCGAATTTTAGTCGTCTTTTAGTTTCCCGAGAAGCAAAAAGTTTCCTGTGGAATGCGGAGTACCCCTTCATTGCCATCGCTCCCAAGTTTACTTTGGCCCAGATGGTAGCACCTAAAAGCGTCCTATCTATGGGTCAAATAGAACTAAATAGCGTACGTACGCTAAACTGAATTGTTTGAAAGGAGACTTTTTTGTATGCTAAAGTGAATTGTTTGAAATAGAACTGTTTTGACTTTTAACTGCGTGTAAACAAAAACTATACTTATACTAAACGGCAATGTTTGAATTAAAATTGTGTTAAACTGAAAAGCTTGAAATAGAAATAATTTTGACAATTGAACTTTCTTGAAATAGAACTGATTATTTGTAAGAAAAAAGAGTTGGCATTAAATAAAGTAGAAAAGTTGATATGCCAAAAAACCCAACCAACCAACCCACCAACCCAATAACTTCCTTCTGGATGCATTTCTGTTATCATGTTAAAACTGATTGACAACCCAATGAATTTCAGTTTTACATTTTATTATTTTTCCGTCAATAATAAATCAAAATGCAATTTATCTTTGAAGTAAGAGGGAGAGAGGGGCTGGAAGAAAGAAAGGAAGAAAGAGGATTACTACCAAATTTTTGTCGGGGATCGTTTCCAATACCCGCCACTAAATTCTCTTATTTGGGGGATCAAAACATTCTTGGATGTCCACTTGATGGTCAGACACACTCTTTTTCGCTTAAATAGACACCATGCCAGTCGTCCATCTCTGACGGTAGAATGATGTCTGCCCAACAATTTTCTGACATACCATCCGAAAGGTAACCCGTTACAAATCAAAAAAAACTTCACCTCATTTTCCAGAATGTCGTGCACTAACTCATAAGGATATCTGCAACGCTGTCTAGAAGATTTTTAATTGATTTATTTTGTCAGTATCCTTGGGTAGACTTGTGATTTTGTTTATTTATTTAAACCAAACAACACAATCCATCATCTGATATATATATATATATATATATATATATAGAGAGAGAGAGAAACCGACTGACAGAGAGAGAGAGTATAGTGATCGCCAATGATCGAGGAGACCGGGGTTCAATCCCACATCGAGACACACCAAAGACTCAAAAATAGTACTTGATGCCGCTTTATTTAGCACTCAGCACAATAAGGTGAGTATCAAGGTTAAAGTTGAGCAATCCTAAGAATGGAGTAGCGCCCTAACCTACATTTCAGTGCTGTAGCCATTGAAAAGGGAGCCTTCGGGTCACCCTTGACTAAGATCCCCCACTTTACTTTCTTTATATATATATATATATATATCTATATATGTGTGTGTGTGTGTGGCTGGTGTCTATGACTGTGTGTTGCTATGTATATAAATATGAGTGTGTGAGAGTGTGTGTTTTTGTATATATATATATATGTGTGTGTGTGTGTGTGTGTGAATATGATTGTGGGATTCTGTATGTAAGTATATATTTGTATATAGATATTTATTGTTATATATAAGTACGGGTGGGTATGAGTGTATGTGTGTGACTGTGAGTGTGTAAGGGTGTGTGAGTTTGTATATATATATATATATATATATATATATACATGTGTGTGTGCGTATGAGTGTGTGTTTGAGTATATGTATATATATATGTATAAATATTTTATACATATACATGCATATGTGTTTTTCTTTATATATATATATATATATATATATATTCTAGCAGCTTTTCACTTTTTATTTCCAATTTTATTTTTTGTTTGTTTTTTATTGTTCTTTGTATGGAGTGAAAGAGAAAGGAAGAAAAATATTCTTATTCTCTAACTTATTTTTCTTTTCAATATGCATTTATTTATATACACACCTATATATATATAGGGAGAGATAAAGAGAGCAGCTGTTGTAGATGTCCTAGCTTGTCATCCAATACTTGCTCGTCCGTGTGAAGGGGTCCATAAAACATCGTTTATGGGTTCATCCTAACTTCTCCAGCAGTGTTCCGCAAGTCTTGTTCGTCTAATATAGATGATTTTTGAGATGGGTGGTAGGTGGCTGTACATCTGTTGTTTTGTGGGATGTTCCCTCCAGGATTTGTCCAGTATAGATCGTAGTGTTCTTGCGCAATTTCACTCGAGTTTTTTTTTTTTTTTTTCATATGGATGTAACCTGGAACACCTGCCGGAAGCGATGGTGAATAGATACAAATGGCGAGAGAGTGTCGGGTAAATGCGTACAAGCTGCACGGCAATTACACAAGAATGCTGCGAGCAATATTGAACAAGTCCTGGCGGCAACAACCAACAAGGTACCAACTATAGGGCCACCTGTCTCCTATCACGAAAAATATCCAAGTTAGACGAACCAGACATGCAGGACACTGCTGGAGAAGCAGGGACCAGCTCATAAGTGATGTACCTATGGATCCCCACATATGGCCGGGCAAAAGCAGGACGACCAGCTCGAACATACATACAGCAGCTATGTGAGGATACGGGATGGAGACCTGAAGACCTGCCAGAGGCGATTAATGATTGGGAGAAGTGGCGAAAGAAGGTCAGGGATATCCGTGCTGGCGGCACAACATGATGATGACGCTATATATATAAATATATATATATACTTTGTCTGCATATTTTTATTTCCATCCTTTCAAATCACCGTGTAAATGTTATGATATCTGGTTGGAATTGGCTTATAAATTTTCCGTAATTAATTGATTCCCATTTACTTTCGAACTCATCTTGAGCCATCATCAGGAGTATGTATATTGTACCAGTCAATACAGGGTTTTATTTATAGTGGGGTAATTTAACCTATATATATATATATATATATATATATATATATATATATATCTATATATATATATATATATATATAAATTTAGTTAGACACATAGCAACAGTAATAAAGTCATTTGAGTACATTATCACTGGATATCATTTCCAATATGAAATAGCAATCATTAATAACCTAATATCCTATGCAAAATTAATCACCTCCCAGAAAATAATATTTTATAAAGAATTAAAAATACATTAGACAAATCCTCATTAATAATGAACATAAGACGAACCCTCATTAATTTCAACAAATTAAACGTGCAATTAAAAACGTTAGCCAACAAAATAAACATCGCAACACCCCACCCAATACACACGTATTTATCAAACTGTTTTTTGTTTTACCGCAACTAGATGCACTGCAATTATAAATTAAAGGAAAATATCTTAAAAACATTGACCCTAAAAGAAATTAAAACTCATCGTATACTATGATGAATTTAAAACCTCTGACATATTAACAATAATTCATCCCTCTTGGTTGGAGTTTCGCAAAGAAATTTTATATATCAATTCAAATATCCTTTAGGAAATTCTATCTCCAAAAAGTAAGTGAAGTTGTTGACCGTAGTCAAGGGCGACCAGAAAGCTCCCTTTTCAATAGCTACTACACCCAGTTATAAGGGAGGGCGCTTCTCCTTTCCCTGGATATCTCCACTTTACCCTCGATACGTACCTTATATTGCTGAGTGTTAAGCAAGGAGGTATCAAGTACCATTTTTCTGTCTTTGGTTTGATGCGACCTGGGATTGAACCCCAGTCTCCCAGTCCATTGGTGAACATTCTACCCACTACGCCAAAGAGCCGGACATTAGCATGATGATTAGAGTTTTCACCAGTGGCCCAGGAGATCTAGGTTCAATCCCAAATCGAGTCATACCAAAGAATTGAAAAATGGTACTTAATGCTGCCTTGCTTAACAGCATTATAATGTTCGGATCAAGGGTACAGAGGAGCAATCTAGGGAAAGAAGTAGCGACCTCCCCTACATCTTGGTGTAGTAGCTATCGAAAAGGGAACCTTCGGGTCACCCTCGACTACGGTCGCTAACTTTACTTTTTTTTTTTACTTATCTCCGAAAACAAAAATATATACGTTTGTTTAACATCAACTACTGAGTCGAGACGACTTACTATGCATCTTTCCGATTCTAGCTCAATTGCAAAACATCTGAAAAGACATTCCTGCTCTTCAACGGAATTTCGGAAAATTCTTACTAAAAAGGCTACAATATTGGAACAACAAAATACAGATTCTTGAAGCCCTACAAATTGGATTTAAAAGTTCACACCCCAATAAAATAAATTTTGAAACCAGTGCTTGTGTGCTTAGATTATTAAGCGACTGTTGCCATGAATATAACTAAATCTAAATTTCAAAAAGTTATACCAATCTATATAATATACTGTATAAGTTCTTTTGCAATATACACCTTGATGATGGCTCAAGAGGGCTCCGAAAGTACTTAGGAAACGTTTAATTACGGAAAATTTATCAGCCAATTCCAACCAGGTATCATAACATCCGTACGATGATTCGAAAAGATGGAAATAAAAATATGTAAATAATGTCTAAATTATTTAATCAAATATGCCGCAAGGTGGAAATGCAGCTTAAATAAACACATACACACACACACACACACACACACGCAAGCACACACACACACACACATATATATACACACACACATATATATATATATAGTGACGTTGATGGAAATTTTTTTAATTCAATCAGAAAAATGCATTAATACGGGCCAGTAGAGAACGATAAAAACTTATTTTCTAACGTCTTCATTGCTTTTTTGCAACTGTAAGTTTTCATGTACTAGGAAAAAATTACAATATTCGGATGATACATACAATCTATATATATATATATATATGGGGGTAATCTGAAGATTATAATTTTTCCAAAATATGAAAATTATAGTTATGAGACTGATATCTATCTCTCACTTACTCTGCCTCTCTGTCTCTGTCTCTGTCTGTCACTCTTTCTCTCTCTCTCTCTCTCTATATATATATATATATATAATTTTCCATTTCGCTTGACAAGTGAATGATTTATTGGCGAGGTCGATTTCAGCACGTATTTTAATTCAGTAATGTGATTTGATAACAATTTTCTAATGCAAGCTGATTGATCTGCTTGATAATTTAATGCACTTTTACTCAGTAGGTATAAATGCTTTTAAAATTGACACAAGGCAAACACTTTCTTTGCCCTCTTAATAATTTACTTCGCGTAACATATGTCAATTATGGATGATTGGAAATTTTCATTTGCTTTTATTTTTAGATTTCTGCATTTGTTTTTAATTTTATGGAGTATTTCTATGACTATTTAGTTTGTTTTTTTCGAGAGTTTTACTGGGTTTCTTTCTAGTTGAATGTAAAAATATTCATTGCGTTATTATTTTAATTAAACTTAATGGACATTTTATTAAAACTCATAAAACAAGTAATATGTACTTTAAGTTAAATTGATATTATATGATGGTGTGTATTATTTTATGTCTCTCTGTGTGTGCGTGTATATATATATATATATATATAAAGAAACGGTAAATTTTGGTAAATCTGACAACATGAAAAAGATAAGTGGAAAAGTGAATAAACCAACACTGACAACGGATTCAGCAGTTTTGATATTTCGTACTTCATTAAAAAAAGAATTTCGTCAGAATGAAAATGGGTTTTTCTAAAGTTCAACAGTTGAGGAAATAGATAAAATAAAGATGAAAATATAAAAGGAGTGAAAGGTGTAAAGAAAAGAGAGACAAAATGAAATAGAGAGAAACATAGAATTTAGAGTAATGGTGGCAGGGGTTATTAGTTTTTACTGTGACCATCTGGATAGATGGCCACGACAGATTAATCAACTCGGAAATACTAATTATACGAACCACATCACAAAACATTAAAAATCTCTCTAACATCTCGAAAAGCACTAACAACTTAACTATTTCTCACGCATGCATATATTCTATTCCATGCAAAGATTGTGGCAAACATTACATCGGCGAAACCGAACACAATCTAGAAAAAAGAATCTATGAATACGAATGTTCAATTAGATTAAATGACGACGGAAATGCCATATTTTCCCACAAGTTAGATCTGAAACATACTTTCAATTTTTTTCCCACGTTACTTTGATTAAACCCATAAAATTCCCTGACTGTTAGAATCTGCAGTCATTTCCAAAAGTAAACTCATTAAACCATGACTTGGTTTCTTCAAGATTTCACACTTCTTGGCAAATATTATTTTACATGAAAACAATATCAAAATTGAAAATGGATAAAATCATTTTTAGCGAATGCTGAAACATTCTTCTCGAACATGCTTCCATACTTTTAGACGATTTCCTTTTTCTTTTTATTCATTTAGATATTCGAATATAGCCAGTCTGTCATGAAAAAAGCTATGCCTAAAACCTCTACCTCCACCACTCCAACATAAATTTTTCTATCTCTCTCTTTTTCTTGCCTTTTATTTCCTCTTCTCTGAACCTCCTTCTTCTCATATTTCTCTCTTTCTAACTGAAATTAATCCATCTCTGCTGGTCAAATCTCTGATAAAACTTGAAACGCTTTACAGAGCTTGGCTATCTGCCCAGATGGTCACAGTCAAAACCAATAACCCCTGCCACCATCTCTCTAACCTATATCTCTTTCTTTCCCATCTTTCCTTTTCTGTCTTTTTTCTCAACACCTTTTTTTCGTTTTATATTTTTATCTTTAGTTTGTCTTTTTTTTCAATTACTGAACTTTAGAATAACCCATTTTCATCCAGAAGAAGTTCCTTTCTTTTCAATAAAGAACCAATAATCAAAATTGTTGAATCCGTTGTCAGTGTTGGTTTATCCACTTTTCAACTTATTGTTATCATATATATATATATATATATATATATATATATATATATATATATATATATATATATCGCTGATTCCGGAAGCGTGAGACTGGCTCTGTTTCTATACTATCCTAAATCAGATATGTACGCTTTATCACCAAAATTGTGAGTATTTATTTATAAATACGCCATCATATATCATTTCAGTTATTACGTGAGTAGTACATTGAAAGAACAGAATATATTATATATTATATTATATATATATATATATATATATATACCTACTCATTGGCATCGTAGGTAGTGTTCGTTAATGGTCCGGGTTTCTATCCTAGGTCAAGTCATACCAAAGACTCAAGAAAAGGCACTTAATTCCACCTTGCTTTACACCCAGCGTTATAAGTCAAGGATCAAGGGCAAGTGGATCAATCCTTGGAAAGAACTACCACCCTCCCCTATATCTCGGCGTAGATGTTATTGAAAAGGGAGCCTTTTGGTCGCTCTCGACAACAGTCGGCCAACTTATATATATAGAGAGAGAGAGACAGAGACCGACAGACAGACAGACAGACAGAAAGGAGCGCCCGTGGTATAATGGTTATCGTCTTAAGAAGCGGACACGGCCACCCGAGTTCAAATTCTGGACGAGGTTATTTTTATTCTACATAACTTTATTGCCTTTGGGAAAAATATGAATACAACTATATCCCTTCCAAAAGTGGATATATAGTAGGACAGATTGGGCTCTTTAACATTCATTCATATTGGCTAGTTAGCTGGGGCTGTAGAATACACTGACTGCACCTCTGCAGAGGGGTAAGACCCCCCTAACGAGTGTCCTGGATATGACACTAAACAATCTGATGGTGAGGTTCCAGCAGTGCTGGAGCTTTGGGGAATGTGGAGTACCCCTTCATTGTCATTGCTCCCAAGTCCACCCTGGCCCGGAGTGGTAGCACCTGATAGGGCCCTATCTATGGGTTAAATAGAACTAACAGCATACTTATGCTAAACTGAATTGTTTGAGTAAACCGAATAGCTTGAAATAGAAATGATTTTGACAATTAAACCATATTTACATTAAAACTGCGTGCTTATGCTTAACTGAATTATTTGAAATGGAACTGTTTTTTGACATTAAAACTGTACTTACACTTAACCGAATTGTTACATGCTTGAATAGTTTGAAATAGAAATGTTTTTGACAATTAAACTGTGTACTTATGCTAAACTGAATTGTTTTAAATAGAACAGATTATTTATATAAAAATGGATTTGACGTTAAAGAACCTACAATGGTTGATATGCCATAAAACCCACCAAACCAAACCAAACTTAATATTCATATACCAACCAGTCTAGAAAAAGGAAAACTGATTTCAAATCTGATAAATTCCACTTAAAATTGACCTTATGTCGCATCCTATTCATATGGAGTGGCTGAATGGGCAGGAATGAAATATGTATGCTATCTTCATTACAGAGTGGCTTACGGATGCATTTTTAAAAAAAAAATTTAATTTATTTTCTATAATATTTGTCAGATATTATAAGTAATTTTATGAAATGAAAAAAAGTTATGTTTCAGAGTGAAAGATTAAAGAAAATTAATAGAATTTTACTTTACAAGTGATAAATCTACAATATCAGCAGAAAGAAAATACTGTCACCCAGTTTGATGTGAAGAATCATTCAAATACAAACAGGGTAAAAAGCTTAGTGCACAGATTTAAAACATGTAGCACAGTGACAGACCCACCACAAAGCAGTTATTGGAAAAGTGTTTACACAGTAACTGCAGCGAGAGCTATTTTTCTGCATAAACCAGTCTTTTATGAGCCTATCTATCTATCTATCTATCCACACACACACACACACACACACACACACACACATATATATATATATATATATATATATATATATATATATATATATATATATATAACAAACTTAATAAAGTGAAGGTAGCAGAGTGCATGCTGTTAAGTGGAATCAGTCTGGGACCATATGTAATAGGAAATACTTCGGAAGATGTTTGGATCTCGCCATCAATTAACCTCTGTTCAACAACATACAAGAGAGAGACAGAGAGACAGAGACAGAGACAGAGTGAGAGAGAGAGAGAGTTACATTGGTGTCCTAACGAGCGTAATAGAAACTTAAACAGCCGATGTTTCATTTCGTTTATATGTTTTTATTATTCGCTATCATTTAGTTTAGTTTCATTTGTCAGCATTGCCGACACACGAAAATTTCTAAGTTTATATAATATTAAGTATTGAATTGCGAGCATTTTTAAAATACTTGTGTTTGGTCAGTTATGTCTGATCATTCGAGTTAAGAATAAGTTGTAAATAAATAGTAAAACAGAACTATTTTTTGTGCTTGCATTTTAATATGACTAAAATCTTTTTATTTTTTTTTTTTCATATATTTTATTCGTTTTGAAATGTAATACAAGTTACTTCTTCATCTAACTAAGAGATGCACTACATCATAAAATGTTTATTATATTGGTGTAGTATTTTGGGGAGAGGTGCTTTTTTGAGTTTGTTTGGATTTTTTCTTCAATTCTAGACGATATTGTTGGGGTAATCCCAGTTTATTGTCAGTAAATTCATTTAAAAAGAGCTGTGTTGGTGTAAAATAACAATGCCAAAGTAGTTGTTGTAGTAGTAGTAGTTGTAGTATTAGCACTGATTTACTTTATTCAGTATTAATCGAATACAAAAACCAATTCCTGCCTCTAAACACTGGCCTCTTACCGAAGGAGGTAAATTCTGAAGTCAAATCCTTGCCTGTGGAAGGTTCCATTATTTAATGGCACGATCTATTTCTTCTCCACAGACCGTGTTCAATACTTCATGGAAATTATTCATGTGTTTCTAGGGTTCTTTTATCACACCGTTATAAACTTTCAGATGATCTTCATCTTAATCGGTAATATAATTGGTTGAAAGCAATATCCATCCAATGTACATGAGAGATTCTATCTACATTTACAGGAGATTTAATAATACATTTTTTGTACTGGTGACTTTTTCTTTTGTTTCGTTTTATATGATTAGTAAATATTTGTTGCAAATATAGTAAACTTTGAAAGTATTTTTTATTGAACATTTTGTTGAGCGTGTTTGATGAAAATGTTTATCCCTCATTTTTCCATCACTTTCAGAAATATAATGCTAATGTGATGGTTTAGATTGGTATCACAGCAACTATTGTAGTTTAGTGATGCCAAATCCATTTTTATACATATAAAAAATACTATTTCAAACAGTTCAGTTTAGTACGAGTAGAGTTTCAATGTCAAAAACAGTTCTATTTCAAACAATTTTGTTTAGCTCAAGTATGCAGTTTAAATATCAAAGCAGTCCTATTTCAAGCAATTATGATTTGCATAAGTACATACTTTAGTTCTATTTGACCCATAGATAGGACCATATCAGGTGCTATCATTCCGGGCCCGAGTTGACCTGGGAGCGATGGCAATGAAGGGGTACTCAGCATTTCCTAATGCTCCAGCATTACTTGAACTTAACAATCAGATTGATAAGTATCATATGCAGGACACTTATTGGGGGAGCCTTACCGCTCTGCAGATATGCATTGTGTGTATTCTATATCCCCAGCCGACCGGGAAAGCCATTGTGTTGGATATTGACTTGAAGAAATCCTTTGACATCAGTCGATGCTGCTGCGGAAACGGGACACTGAGAACAAAAATAACTTGAAATATATCTGATACCGAAAGTAAATAGGAAACATGTTCTCGGCAGAAATCCCGCGAGAATTTTCTAATGTGACATGCTAAAAGGAGGCGTGTTCACGGGCTGCGTATTGTAAGTAGGCTGCAGGTGTGACCGCAAGAGATTGGATAGGCATTTGAGATATTATATAACCAGGAATACTTTGATCTAAGCAAGAAGAGCACTCGCTGAAGATTTGCACCTCAGAATTGTGTGTGCAGCCTACCCGATGTAGACACTTTCTCATTTGACCCATACATATATTTTGGGTAATTAAAGGCAAAGGAAAGAAGCAGATTATATTTTATATGTCAGCGTTGTTGTCTTTCTCTTGAAAGAACATATTGAACATACGTTTTTTTTCTTTTCTTCGACGATCGATTGAACCAGGTAATAATTCAATGACGAATATCAAACAATCCTGAAAAATAGTGTATCCTCAACGAAACTCATATTCAAACTCGATAAAATTTTTAGAAATACAAAAAATATCCCATAGAAATGCGATGAAAGGTACTATTTACCAACCCCTCCGCTCGGGCAGGATATGACACAAGGTCAATTTTTTAAGCGGAGTTTAACAGGTTTGAATTCAGAGTTTTCCTTCTCCTAGACTAGTTGCCTCTCCAAGGCTGAAGAACCTAGTCCGTCCTACTATTTACCCATAGCTGGAGGGAGAATAAGGGGGTTCATACCTTTCCCAAGGGTATTTGCCCGAAAGTGAACGTAATAGCGCGACTGGAGTACGAACTCGCGTACTACGATTCCGCAGTTCATCGCTTTAACCATTACACCACGAGGACACCCTAAGAAATGCGATGAAAGGTACCGTTTTATTTGTCGAAACAAGTAGGGACGTTCTCTGTCTTTTAGAAAATATATGCTTTAAGCTATGATGTCTGCTTCCACAAATGAACTACGATAATCTCATTCAAACACATACACACACAATTTTGGCCGAATATTTTTCTCTTTAGTATATTTAGTTCAAAACCTCAGACAATTGATCGATTTAAAGGGCATTTTAGACTATCGAAGGTAATTTTAAGCCACATCGTTCGGGAAACGTGTTCACTGTATGTTCATAATTACATTTTTGTGTATTTTTTTTCAAAAGAGTTTTTTGCCCATAGACTGATCTTATAAAAATAATTTTGCTTCAGATCTATTTACTGACCATCCGTAGAATCCTGGAAGGCGTTCGGGCAAAAAACTTACAGGCGACATTGCTATTTGTCGACTTTACCAAGGCCTTCGATTCCATACACAGAGGGAAGATGGAGCAAATCCTACTAGCATACGGCCTACCAAAAGAAACAGTAGCAGCGATAATGATTCTCTACAGAAACACCAAAGTGAAAGTACGTTCACCAGATGGAGACACGGAATACTTCGACATTGTTGCAGGAGTACTACAAGGAGACACACTAGCCCCGTACCTCTTTATCATCTGTCTAGACTATGTGCTTTGGACTTCGATCGACAAAATCAGAGAAAATGGCTTCGAGCTGACTAAGCAAAAGGTACCCCGCAAAAACAATCACGGACGCAAACTACGCTGATGACTTGGCGATACTAGCGAATACGCCTAATCAAGCAGAGACACTACTGCATAGTCTGGAACGAGCCGCAGCTGGCATTGGCCTCCATGTCAATGCAAACAAAACTGAATATATGTGTTACAACCAAACGGGCAACATTGCCACACTAGACGGAGCCTCTCTGAAACTAGTCGACAAATTCACCTACCTAGGATGTAGCGTCTCATCAACCGAAAAAGACATCGACACACGATTGACGAAGGCATGGACAGCTATCGATAGGCTCTCGATCATATGGATGATAAAATGAAACGCAGTTTCTTCCAGGCAGCGGTTGTGTCGATACTGCTATATGGATGCACCACATGGACGCTTACGAAGCGGCTGGAGAGGAGGCTGGACGGAAATTACACAAGAATGTTGAGAGCAGTATTAAACAAGTCCTGGCGACAACACCCCACGAGACTCCAACTATACGGACACTTGCCCCCCATCACGAAAACTATACAAGTTCGACGAACCGGACACGCAGGTCACTGCTGGAGAAGCAAGGACGAGCTCATAAGCGATGTACTCCTGTGGACCCCCACATATGGATGTGCAAGAGTGGGACGACCAGCACGAACATACATACAGCAACTATGTGAGGACACAGGATGTAACCCTGAAGACCTGCCGGAGGCAATGAATGATAGGGAGAAATGGCGAGAGAGGGTCAAGGATATCCGCGCTGGCGGCGCGTCATGATGATGATGATGATGACAGATCTATTTGACCCATAAATGTGATCCTAAAAGGTCTTGCCACACCGGATCAGAGTTGACCTGGAGGTAGTGGCAATAAAGGGTTACAAACCTTAAATCTCCTCACTATCAGATTATTATAATTATTATTATTTACTCATTAGTGTTTTCACACCAGTGTAAGCTGATGGTATTTCACTGGAGATTGAATGACAGCAAGTCTCCTCAAGTCTCCAGGACTCGTCTCAGTATTCTAGCAGTTTTCAATAATGCTGTTGTTTGGATGGTCTTCACTCGGTCGTCAACTTCCAAATCTTCCAGGCCCTTTAATAATCCTTTATTTACTGTGCCAAAGGCACCAATCACAATTGGTATAATTGTCACCTTCATGTTCCATAGTTTTTTCAATTCTCTAGCAAGGTCGAGGTACTTATCTCTCTTTTAACATTCTTTTAGTTTTATTCTGTGGTCTGCCGGGAAAGCAAAGTCGACAATTTTGCAGATTTTCTTTTTTTTTTTTTTTTTTTTTTTTTTGTTGATTATTATAAGATCTAGTCTTCGGGTAGAGATTAGGTTATTATAATAATAATAATAATAATTATCATTATTATTATTATTATTTGCTCTCTCTTTCTATTCCTCTCTCTTTCCCTCTCTTTATATATATATATATATATATATATAATGTGTGATTTTTTCCAATAACTCACAAACAAAACCACTTGACAAAAGGTATTAGAGTATTCTTTTGTTGAAAATTATTTAGAATAGATTTAAACATATTAAGATGCTTTTCGATGAAAGAGGCAACACATGAAACTTGTCAGGTTCGTTAAGAGA
This sequence comes from Sepioteuthis lessoniana, assembly GCA_963585895.1. Taxonomy (NCBI): domain Eukaryota; kingdom Metazoa; phylum Mollusca; class Cephalopoda; order Myopsida; family Loliginidae; genus Sepioteuthis; species Sepioteuthis lessoniana. The sequence continues at coordinate 91,202,071 of OY757910.1, read as the reverse complement.
TTTGTTATTTTATTATTTTAAACTCTCGGAAGAGTAATATCTAAAAGAATAAATTAGGTTTCTAAGCCATTTTAAGCCGAGCAAACATTGAGATTAAATCAATTCCCTCTTCGCGGTTGTAACAACGAGGGTCTAAGTGTCTATAGGGAGTGAGTGATCCACAGCCTTTCATAACAATTACTGAGAGAGTAGAGAAGCCCTACTAGATGGACAGTAATAACCGGCTCATTGGTCTAAATGGTAGAGTGTTCGCCAATGGACTGGGAGACCTGATCAAATCCCAGGTCACATCATACCAAACACTTTTAAAATGGTATTTGATACCTCCTTGCTTAACACTCAGCAATATAAGGTACGTATCAAGTATAAAGTGGAGCAATCCTGGGAAAGGGGTAGCGCCCTCCCCTACACATCGGTGTAGTAGCTATTGAAAAAGGAGCCTTCTGGTTACCCTCGACGAAGATCGTCAACTTAACTTTACTTAGATGGACACACTTTTACTGTGAGCTGTTCAATTAGACAATTCGTAAAAGTTTGGTTTAAATTGAATCAAATAGAAGTAGCTTCGTATTGTGGACAGACGGATATTTAATGAATTACTAGAGAGATTTTTAACTACTTGATGACATTTGGTTTGGTCTGGTTTCTTTGTTTAATGGCATATCAACTCTTTTTAGGTTATTTAATGCCAAAGCCATTCTCATAGAAGAAAAGTAGTGGTATTATTGAACCCATATCTGGGAGTATAAGGGGGTTCATAGATTTTCCAAGGGTATTTGCCCGAAAGTGAACGTAATAGCGCGACTGGAGTACGAACTCGCGTACTACGATTCCGCAGTCCATCGCTTTAACCATTACACCACGAGGACACACCCTTGATGACATTTGTTTGGGCTTGTATATCTTAAGTTATTTGTGGGTATTTATTTAAAAAAGTTGACTTTTAGCACAAGGCCAGAATTTTAGGTCACTTAGTGCGGAAATATATCACTAACAATGATCTGCTAGAGGAGATCGGTAACCATAATACAAATGATGGATCATTAAAACAGTTATCGTAATATGAAAATTCACAGGGCTATCAGAGTTCCAATCTTGAACGAAGCTGATTGTATTTAACATTGTGCTATAACCCTTAGGAAAGGCATAAATACAATTATACTCGGTCCAGTTATGAGTCAATTGTAAGGCAGATTTAGCACTTAAATCTTCATGTGGTAACCGACCTAGGTGAAGAAAAATTCTGAATTCAAACCTGCTAAACAATGCATAAAACTGACCTTGTGTCACCTCTTGCTCATTCAAAGAAGTTGAGTAGATATGTATAAAGTAAGTTTATGCCACATAGTGAGAAACGATCACATCCCTCCGTTATAGTAATACTACGTGACCATCACACTGAAAGGTTCATTTTAAGATTTTTGTATATGCACGGTATTTTTTAAAAATCTATTTTAAAGTATGAGATGGTCAAATTTGATTTTCTTTCTGAATGTGTACAAAATCTCCACGAGGAAAATTGACTTTTGACTCATTTGTCATTGCTGCTCTGTGGCATTATCTTGCCAGATTTACACTTCAGATAGCCAATAAAGATAAGAGAAAATAGTTCTTACCCATGAAATGAGGCCACAATATTTCATTTTGATAGAGAAACAGACATCATCTCTTCCGGTATTTCGGTCAAGATACCAGATAATTACAATTTCCGAGTGTAATTAACTGAAGCACATTCACATGGCATCCCAAAGCCTCGGCTATCTTCTTGAAAGAATATTAATACTCTGGTAGAACACATGGAATGAAAGTGATTCCGAGCAATGCAACTACTTGTGGACAACGTTATATATATATATATATATATATATATAAGTTAGCGGCTCTAGTCAAGGGGGGCCCGAAGGCTCCCTTTTCAATAGTTACTACATTGAAGTGTTGGGAAGAGCGCTACTCCTTTCCCATAATTGTTACATTTTACCCTTGATCCATACCTTATAATGCTGAGTGTTAAGCAAGGAGACATAAGTACCATTTTTAAGTCTTTGGTAAGATTCGACCTGGGATTGAACCCTGGTCTACAAGGTCTTTGGCGAACACTCTAAGCGCTAGACCAGTATATATATATATATATATATATATATATATAATATATATATATATATATATATATATATATATATATATATATATATATATATATATATATATATATATATATATATATATATATATATATATATATATATATATATATATATATATATATATATATATATATATATATATATATATATATATATATATATATATATATATATATATATATATATATATATATATATATATATATATATATATATATATATATATATATATATATATATATATATATATATATATATATATATATATATATATATATATATATATATATATATATATATATATATATATATATATATATATATAAGAAAAAAATAAGCTACTGGCTTGTATTTCTTTCTATTTTAATGTCTATTTACTTCTCTTTCGATCCAAAATCAGGAAGAATATATATAAATTAACTCCAAGTAACAAAGCCAAAACAGAGCTCTCCACTAGTGAGGAATTTTTTCATAACAAATGAACCTTTTTCAGTGAGTATAAATAGCCACGTAGTTACCGTTCGCCTTGAACGTTAGAAGAATCTCCTTAGCCCCAGCATCTACTCTCTGGTCAGTTAGCCTTGAGCGTTTAGGATAATCTTAATAATCTGAGTCACAGATTTCAGTTGTTAAAGAAATGCTCTCAATCGATGTAAATCCAACTTTACTGAATGGTTATCTGAAGATCTACCTTCTTTGATGGAGCCTTCTATCGGCCATCTTTTTAAATCTCTACAAGAAAAATTTAATTGTATTTAGATCTGGACTATTTGTTGCCAGAGCCATTGATTATCAACGGCTTCTTGAAAAACAGCTATAATCCTCTTTGCAGTGACAAGATGCATGTATACAACACTCGTTCTTCGGGAAAGTTTTGGGTGCACCTTGCAGTTTAATGATAAATGACGACAGATAATCGTCCAATTCTTGATGTTGTTTCAAGGGACCAGTCACAACCGTTAAAATACTGCTTCAGGCAGAAGGATCAAACACCATTTCTTTCCTATTGCGATTGAGTTTCAAATAAAGTCTTTACTTTACCAGAAAGTCAATACTTGTATTCGGTATTATATCATCAAAGGCCAAATTTGCTGCTAAATACTGCTGCTAATAATAATAATATCAATAATAATAATAATAATAATAATGCCAATTGTGATTTGTGCTTTAGGCACAAAACTAAAGTATTATAAAAAAGGCCTGGATGACTGAGAATTTGGCAGACGGGTAGGGACTATCCAAACGACAGCATTGCTGAAAACAGCCAGAATCTTTAGACGAGTGCTGGAGACTTGAGGAGACTCGCTGTCGCTCAAACACTAGTGAAAAACCATCAGCTAACACTGATGTGAAAAACTCACAAGGAGTAAATAATGATTGTGAAAATTGTGTCAGAATGTAATGAATAGTCCTAGTAAATGTAGTTGAATGCGAGAATTATATCATCATCATCATCATCATGTCGTGCCACCAGCAGGGATTTCCCTGACCTTCTCTCGCCACTCCTCCTTATCATTTATCGCTTCTGGCAGGTCGTTAGGGCTACATGCCATATCCTCACAGAGCTGCTGTATGTATGTCCTGCTTTTGTTCGGCTATATGAGGGGGTCCATAGGAGTACATCACTTATGAGTTCGTCCCTCCTTCTCCAGTAGTGTCCTGCATGTCTGGTCCGTCTAACTTGGATAGTTTTCGTGATGAGAGGCAAGTGGCCGTATAGTTGGAGCTTTGTAGGATGTTGCCTCCATGACTTGTTCAATATCGCTCACAGCATTTTTGTGTAATTGATGTCTATCTTTCTTCTCCAGCCGTTTAGTTAGTGTTCAAGTAGTGCATCCATACAGCAGTATCGATGCGACCGCTGCTTGGAAGAAACTGCGTTTCATTTTATCGATCAGGTCTGACTTCCATATGATCGATAGCTTATCGATAGCTGTCGATATCTTCGTTAGCCGCGTGTCGATGTATTTTTCGGTTGATGAGACTCTGCTTCCGAGGTAGGTGAACTTGTCTACTAGTTTCAGAGAGCTTCCGTCTAGTGTGGAAATGTCACATGTTTGATTAAAGCACATGACTTCAGTTTTGTGTGCATTGACATGGAGGCTAATGCCTGCGGCGGCTTGTTCCAAACTATGTAGTAGTGTTCGGCTTGGTTGGGTGTATTTGCCAGAATCGCTATGTCATCGGCGTAGTCAGCGTCGGTAATTGTTTTTGCGGGGTACCTTCTGCTTCTTTTCTTTGTCAACTCGAAGCCGTTTTCTTTGATTTTATCAATCGATGTTCAAAGCACGTAGTCTAGACGGTTGATAAAGAGGTATGGGGCAAGCGTGTCCCTTGAAGTACTCCTGCTACAATGTCGAAGTATTCTTTGTCTCCATCTGGAGAACGTACTTTCACTTTGATGTTTCTATAGAGAATCGTTATTGCTGCAACGGTCTCTTTTGGCAGGCCATATGCTTGTAGGATTTGTTCCTTCTCCCTCTGTGAATGGAATCAAAGGCCTTGGTAAAGTCAACAAATAGTATTGTCACTTGTAGGTTTTTTGCCCGTACGCCTTCAAGGATTCTACGGATGGTCAATATTTGTGAGGTCGTGGATCTATTTCTTCGGAAACCATTTGGTTTTTCCTAAGAATGTTGTCAATTTTGGGTTCTGTGCGGTTTCGTAGTAGGGCATTTTAAATTTTGGCTGTTATGGATGTTAATGTTATACCTCGGTTGTTCTAGGCTAATAAGAGGTCACCTTTTTTAGGAACGGGAGGATGTATCCCTTTATTCATCTGTCTATCGGATTTTGATTATAGACTGCGTTGCAGGGTTTGGACAGTATCGTCTGGGGGGGAATCTCGTCAAGCCCTGCGGCTTTCCTATTTTTAATTTTTCTAAGAAATGAGTCGAGTTCTTCTTGAGTGAATGGTCCTAGTTTCATGTCCAATTGCTTACTAATAATCCTGGTGATTGGTTCAAGTGTAATTTTCGGTGGGTTTCCTAGTAGATTTTCTAAATGAAGTTTCCACAGTTTTATTCTTTCTTGTTGGTTTGTAGCTTTCAATTTTGCTTTGGTTGTGCTCTTCCTTCTATTCACTTCTTTTATCGTTTGCAAGGCTATCCTAAATTGTCTATCTTCCACTGAGTCTGTAATCTTATCTATCTCATTTTGTATGTATTCTGTCTGTTCTTTTAGATATATGCTTGCTAATTAATTTTCTACCTTAGTTTTAGTTTTAAGGCATTTGTGTTTGTTGGGTTCTTCCAATAGCATTTGGAGGCAGTTTTCACGTCTGCACGTTTTTCTCTAACAACTAACTTTTCCCATGGGACTCTATATTTAGTTCTAGGTTTTGTTGGAATACAATTCGTTGCTGCCTCGAGGTGTGCGTTGACGAAATCCTCATATTCGTCATTTGGGGTACGTATTTCTGTCTTCTCCTGTAGTGTCTCGAAATCTATTTCTCAATCCTGAAACATATTTATCTCTAATATCTTTGTTATTAAGAAGGGTCCAGTCATAGTGTTTTGTGGTCCCTGTTCGTGTGCATATTTTCGTAGGCTTAGTCATATTTTTGCCGTGACTTTTCGATGATCGGAGGACACACCCTTGAAAGAGGAATATGCTTCGCCATTCATTGTGCTATTTTTCCATTTTTTGTTTATAAATACGTAGTCTATCTGTGTTTTATTATTGTTCGCGTAACTGTAGGTCCATAATTTTCCCTCCTTCTTTTGAAAGTTTGTATTGAGGCATGGTAATCTATATTCTATCATGAAATCTGTTAGATGTTGTCCATTCCTATTTGACGTGTTGTGTAAGCTGTATTTTTTGGGCATTCATGTGTCCGCCATTGACTAGCATGTTGTGTTTCAGAATGCTACGCACTAGTGAGGATAGCTCATCGTAGAAGGCGACGAGTTCTGTTTCTTCGCTAACATTGGTAGGACTGTAGCAGGAGATGATTGCAGCTCTGGGATTGCCATTAATAGTAGCTATCATTATCCTAGGTTGTATTCTCACAATGCTATTAAGTGATTTTAAGCTCTTGGTCCTATAAGTATGCCTACACCTCCTACCGTGGCATTGATCGAGTTTTTCCATGCTGATACAGTGGCTAGCATCCATCCATTGCCAGTTGTGCGTGTATCTGTGTTCTTGTATGCATACAATGTCTGACTTATGTTCTACGGTCGATGCAGTCAGCTCCGGTAATTGACCTATTCTGTTAAAGGTTCTAACGTTAAATGTCTCTATTTGTATAGTTTTTTGCATTTTACTAGTTTGTGTTGTTTAAGCTCTGTAGCTGATTTTTCGAACACTGAGGCCAGGGGTCCAACCTAAGCAGGACGCGCCCCTTTTTTACCCGTGCGAAGAGCGATGCGGTTTATGTATGTGGTTTGAGTGTGGGGCATGGTTATCTTTCGATAGCTGTTTTTATTCTCATCTATAGAAGCCACTCTTATAAATGAGCAGCAGTAGTTCCTGATTGTTGATCCGCGAGACTCATACGTCCAGGACCAGGTTAGGCTTTGCGTTTGGCCGTCAGAGAGTATATTAGTATATCTTTATGTTCATCATGCTGCTTCCCATGTGTACGTATAAAAAAAATTAAAAAAAGGAAATATGGACCACTCTTTTCCAGTAAGTTTTAACTTAGTTAAAGTCCAAGACTAATGTATATTTATAAGAGATTTTTTTTTATATTTTCAGCTGTCTTCTGATATAGGCTCTAACATATTTTGTTTTGTTTTGTTTTTTTTCCATTGGAGACTTTCTTTACTGAAGCTGTTTTTTGTTTTTTTTTCTGAACTACTATTGTGGGGTCTGTAGGGATTCTAAGATTTTAGAAGACTCTTCCATGTACCGCGCGTGCTAGCACCTTTGACCAGGATCATATATCAAATTTGGATTTACAGTAAAATTATCTTTACATTTAAAACATATTGTACAAGCGGCATTTTACAAAGAAAACAGCATACAATTTTGTAAAATTCTTTTGCTTTATAGATTATTAGGACTTAAAGACCAGTTTTGGACTCTTGGCTTTTCGTGGCACTAGGTTAGTTTTTCATCGCTGGTGTTCTCCTCGATCGTTTAGTCATTAATGGATTTAAATAAAGTTAGGGAGGGGGACAATAGTCATTTCGTTATTTCTTGGGTTTGTTTTGTTGTTTTTTGCGGATTGGGGTTGCATTGGAGACTTTCTTTACTTAGGCTGTTTTTTTTTTTTTTTTAAGGGGGTCTTTGAGGATTCTAAGCTTTTAGAAAAGACTCTTCCATGTACCAAGCGTGCTAGCACCTTTGCCCAGGGACATATATTAAATTTGGATTTACGGTAAAATTGTCTTTACATTTAAAACACATTGTACAAGCGGCATTTTACAAAGAAAACAGCATGCAATTTTGTAAAATCTTTTGGAAAGAGGATCGGTTTATTCGTGTCCAGGAAGACTGTCAGCATAATCTTCTTTTGTGACCACTGCGCCCAAGAACCAATTTTTTTAAATCTCCATAGCGTGTGTTTTCTCTCTATGGACTGTCTTTTCGACTCCGGGTCATGGTAGAGGTTCTTTTTTCATTCCATTTGTAAATATTTTTCTACTAAAACATGCTTTTTCGTACAAATTTTATACATTCTTCTGTAAAAGGCACGTTTTGTTTTCCCATCCACCAAAGATTTTATGACACACCTCTGTTTAAGCTTGAATAACTCTAATTTTCTGCCATTCTAAATAGCCTCAAAACAAATATTTTTTACGAGATTAAAATATCTGCTATTGCAAACAATGCAAAATTTACCTTTATTGGGAAAAATTTGGTAATTAATCTTTTTTTTTTAAATCCCTTAACTTATCAATGACCCACCTGTATATTTACTGATGACTACTTAGGCTAATTAGTGATAATGGGCAAATGCCACTGATGCTGGTTCTACGGTATACTAACTTTGATTTATATATACTCTATCCCCGATGTCGAGTATTTTTTTAATAAATGTAGCAAACTACGTTATATATATATATATATATATATATATATATATATATATATATATATATATATATATATGTAAGTGTGTGTGTGTGTTACTAATCTAGTTTGTCTGCTTAATCGAATGAATCTTGTTAAAAAGAATTTAGTTATTAATTTTGAACTGGCGGAAATCCAACAAGCCATGACATCTTGCCTGTTCAGTAGTATAACCATTTGTCTACGGGAGAACAAACAAATATGTCTTAAGATAAATTCTTATTTCAACGATTTATTCCTTTAAAAAAATTAATTAAATGCTGATAGGTAATTATTTAGATAGGCAACATTAATTATTTTCCCATTACATTATTTTCTAAAGTTTCACAAGATATTTTTTTTTTCATTTAAAAAAGGAAGACATTTTCAGTCTCATTAATTTCCTGTCGTAATTGAATAAGATTTGAGAATAGACACCAAGCTTCTTTTTTTTTTCAAATTAATTATTTCTACAATTAAAATCTTTTAGATAACTTCACTTTTCAAAGTAAATTTTCCTATATAAAATATCAAAAAAGTTGAATATTTCATTTTTTTAAAGTAAAATTTCCGATAAAATAGACTGTAGTTTTTTAAAGTTATTTTTATCGATAAATTCTTGTTCCGGACATCCTTTTCAAAGTTCATCGATTTAAGCTGTTTTGAATTTTTAATCATCCAGTTTTTTTTTTAATGCAGTATCGTTCCTCGCAGAATTATCTGCAGTTTTGCCTTTTTTGATTTAAAATGAGAATTTGGTAGAGAACCTAATTCTAATCCAAATCTTAGAAAGTAAACAGTTTTACAAAGTAAGCAAAAGAGAACATACCAGTATAACAAAGAATACAAGAATAGGCCTGACTGGGAATGAATGGTGATTCAATGGGAATAATGCATCTTCAGACAAAGAAAACAGAGACAGATCTAACATTTTTAAAGAAATATAGGTGCTGCTGAAATAAATATTATTACAAAAATATTAGTTATCTTTAAAGGTTTTTCTTTCATATGGAATTATTTTTTCCGTGTGTAGAGTTATAGATATTTTATATTGAGCTCTTCTTTGGATTTTGAATTACATGGATATTGAAAAAAGAAAATACGAAAATAGAATTATTGCAGCCATCGGTTAACTTGACGTTGGATATGGCCTAATGGGTAGAGTGTTCGCCAATAGCCTGGGAGACCTGGATTCAATCCCAGGTCGAGTCATACCGAAGACTTTAAAAATGGTACTTGATACCTCCTTGCTTAACACTCAGCAATATAAGGTACTTATCGAGGGTAAAGTGGAGCAATCCAGGGAAGGGAGTAGCGCCCTCCCCTACACCGAGGTGTAGTCGTTACTGAAAAGGGAACCTTCCGGTTACCCTCGACTACGGTCTTTATATATATATATATATATATATATATATATATATATATATACTCCCCTACCCCCGTATGGTTGAGTTCTCTGGCGAAGAAGTAATCGTGTTGCCATTAGCGTATATTGCAAGCCTCTTCAAATATGAATTGAGGTCTCGGTAGCCATTGAACGGATGTATGTAAACAATTGTAATTGTGATTCATAACCATTTAAAATTTACTTCGCAGCTAATAGCTCATCGTGGCTAAATGGTTAGAAGCTTAGCTTGGCTTGGCATTTGGATCAACCGGGTTTCGATCCCAGCTACGGGAAGCTACTGTCTAGCAACACTGATGAGTTCTGATAGAACAAAACAGATCTGTCTGTGGATGACTATATATATATATATGTGTGTGTGTGAGTGTGTGTGTGTGTGTAAGCATGTATATGTATGTACTATTTGACATTTGGAGTAGAATTTGACCATGACTTTGTTATCAGTTAGATTGTCGGTGCCTGATGGTTTAGAGAACACTGATAAAGCCAATCCTGAAGGGTCACCCTTATCTGAGCTTGCTTCGCTACGCTGGACAGTCTATTGCAAGCAAACCACATGAATTGAGATTATAACCAGGATTTTGAGGGATATTTTCAAGCAGTTTTTGAAGCGTTTCTCCTGTCCCTTTCAACCAAATGATTATTTGCTCTAGTAAACTTGGTTTCGGTTTCTTTATCTTTTAACGCCATATCAACTTTTATGGGTTATTTAATGGCGAAGCCATTCTGGCAGTGATACTATACAACCGTTTTCTGGAAAGGGATAAGGAGGTTCATACCTTTCCTAGGGGTCCAAAAGTGATTGTTATAGCGCAAGTAGAGTTTGAACTCATCATGGTGTCACAGTCCAGCACATTAACAATTTGTAGACTTCTCCGTACAACAGTGGACAATTCATAGATAGATAAATAGATTACCATTTATATTTTCTGAGATCTACAAATAGATGCGACTCAAATTTTACTTGGATTTTAATCCTTTCCAAAGTAGATTGATATATAGAAAATAGAAACTACAAAAGATTTAAAGGAAATTAAAATTCTATTTTATGTTAGTCTGAGGATCTTCATTTCTGCCAAGATAATGATCGACGGTTTCATTCGTATTGATTTTCGAATGCATATTTTTTTCTGAATCCAAAGATTGGGATGTTCCTCCACCCAATTTTAATGCATAGGAGAGAATAGAAATGAAAGGGTTAAAACAATGCAGACGAATCAATTAAGAAAAAGTGAGAAAAGAAATAGAAATAGAAATTTACAAGAAAGCAAAAGTAATGGACGTGATAAAGAAGAATGAATTTGCTAGAAAATAAAAGAAGAATGTAAGAAACACGTCAAAAGATGAATAGAAAATTGTCTGGGAGAAGACTGAAAAGAGCTGTTTGGATTAAAATCAAAGAGAGAGAAAGAGAGAGAGAGAGAGAGAGAAACAGACATAGAGACAGACAGACTGACAGACAGACAGATAAACAGAGACAAAGAATTAGGCAAAAATGTTGAAAGAGAGAAAGAAATGATCGTCCTAGTAAGGTAAAAATGTTAGTAGAAAGAAAGAAAGAAAGAAAGAAAGAAAGAAATGGTCGCAGTTCCTTGAGAATATTCTCAGCTTGAAATTAAAAAAGAGAAAAATAAATATGAGATACGTCGAAAAGGATTCTTGCAAAATTAGAATAAGAAAGAAAGAAAGAAAGAAAGAAAGAAAGAAAGAAAGAAAGAAAGATTCAATACGGAAAACAAACTAATGCTCACAGTACAAAATAGGTATTGAGAAATCAAAAACAAAGAAAAAAGAAAAAAAACGAAGTAACGAAAGAAAGATAAAAAGAAAGAAAGAAATGTTCGAAGTTCCTTGAGAATATTCTCAGCTAGAAATTAGAATAGAGAAAAATAAATACGAGATATACCTCAAAAATGATTCATGCAAAGAAAGAAAGAAAGAAAGATGTGATCCAATAAGCTGTTAGATCTTTTCAGTGCAAAATAGAAGTAACCAAACGATCAAGCAAAAGAAGAAAGAGAAATAAAAAGGATAGACCCCAAACTGTTGGATGAAATAGAAACAAAAATATCAAAAATACACATTTTACAAGTTCATCCAAAAATAGACGAGGAATTTATTAATCAAATTGAGATATTATATCAGTGACTGAAACTGCCTACAACCCCACTCAACTCCCAAATATGGATGTTCAAATGTATATTGTATTCACATTGTATCCTTGCTTTTCTTCATATATATATATATATATATATATATATATATATATATATGTGTGTGTGTGTGTGTGTGTGTGTGTGTGTGTGTATTCATTAAGTCATTCAGAGATTTAAGCTGTTTTTTTTTATGTAGATTGTTATTCCTAACACATTGATAAAGCTACGTAATTTGACCATGTTTTGGCGTAAGAAATATAAATATAGACAGAAATAAATAAGTTGGTGACCATAGTCGAGGGGGACCCGAAGTGTAGGGAAGGGCGCTACTCCTTTCCCTGGATTGCTCCATTTTATCCTTGATACGTACTTTATAATGCTACGTGTTAAGCAAGGAGGCATCAAGTACCATTTTTTGAGTCTTTGGTATGACTCGACCTGGGATTGCACCCCGGTCTCCCTGGTCTTTGGCGAACACTGTAACCGCCAGACCAGTATATATATATATATATATAAGAAAAACTAGATACTGACTTAATTTGGTTCAATTTTAATGTCCATTTACTTCTCTTTAGATACAGAATCAGGAAGAGTCCAGTGAAAATAGTATTCCCAGACAGGCAACCGTTTGATGATCTAGCTTATTAACCATTACGTCACGTGAGGTGCCCTTAACTTGAAAATACCGCTCAACGTCTTCCCGTATTTGAAATCAGTCTAGAGGCAAGTTTAACATCAATCATAAAGCGAATGCAATTTTTTTCTCTGACGATATGTCTGACTTTTCTTTGAGCAATTTCAGCTCGTCGTCCTCTCTTCATGTCGACTTTATCTCTTCGTAGATTTTTACATGTAAACAATGATGTGACGTATATGAACGAAGAAAATATAACATCCTGTCACAAAGTAGTCGAAACATAAACAGAAGTTCACTTATTCGGGCAAAAAGAATTATGTTAGTTGGGTTATATATATTTATATATATATATATATATATATATAATAAGTGTAAAAGTGGATAAATCAAATACAATGGGTTTAGTTCCAATATTTCGTTCTTCATTCACGGCAGAACTTCTTCAGACTCTTTAAATAAAGAACATCTAAACCCGAAGTAGATATTTGATTTATTCATTTTCTACTTATTTTCATCTTTTTGTCAGATTTATCAAAATCTACCGGTCCTCCATATATATATATATATATATATATATATATATATATATATATATATATATATAGGTATCATACGATGATTCTTTCATACAATGTTTTTTACGGCAGCACTGCTTCCACTAAAGCCTTCATCAGATAACTCTGGGTTCAGGTATGGTTTCAGGGCCAAAAGTTCACACACACACAAACACACACACATATATATATATATATATATATATGTGTGTGTGTGTGTGTGTGTGTGTGTGTGTGTGTGTGTGTGTGTATAATGTGTATGGTTGTCACTGTCTCCCTTGGTGGGTTTGTGGCAGACCAAATGCAGTATGATTGGAGAGTGTTCAATATCTGCGATTGAGCATTTTTATAATTATAGATAAATATATATTGGTTTTAATATATATTTGATAGTATGGAAGCTTATATGCAACCACTGATTTCATGCCACCTTTATATGACAATAATCAGACAGAAAAAAGAGAAAAGTGTTTTTCTGCCGAATGATTGTCATATAAAGACGTTATGAAACAAGTGGTCGCAGATAAGCATTCATGCTATGAAATATACATAAAAACTAATATAGATTATATTATTATAATATTATATTATATTATATTTATAAACTAAAATAGCAAGAAAAATAGGAATATTTTGTTTGTGTTATCTATTTTTTCATTGTTTTTTAGATTACTTTCGAAATTCGTCGGAAAAGAATTTTATGAAGAATGATTTTTCAAAAAGTTTTTTTTTTATTATTTAACGAGTAGATATGCTATTCAAAAAGTGTCAAAAATTGAACTGGTATGATAACATTTCCATTCATTGAATACTAATTATTTTCTGGTATTTAAATATCATCAAAAGAAGTTTTTATGATCTTTACTATTTTAGCCCCACATTTGGGAAATCTGTATTTAGCATGTCTAAGCAATGGTTCGTTTATAAATAGTTACTGGTATGTTTATATATGATAAGAAAGATTTGCATAAAAGTGTTCGATGACATGATTTTTTTAAATAGTTTTAAAAAGAGTTGATATGCAATAAGAGAAGAGACTGATAATAACTTGTGACGTAGTATTTCCATTCGTTGAATGAAAATTATTTTCTTGTATCCACATGTCTTCAATGGACTTTCGTAATATCTTTGCTATTGTAGACACGTGAGATATATTTACACTTTTTATGCAGTGGTTTGTCAAGTGTTTTTTAAAACATATCTCCTAGTCCCATAGATATTACCCAAACAGTTACAGCCACGGCGGAGCCGAATGGATCAGGAAGTAATGTCAATGAAGGGATACTTCACATTCCCCAAATGACGCCTCACAATACGATGCAGTTTAGTGACATACCCACTAACCCCCCCTTTTTTTTGGAAGGGCAGTCTTATGCCTCTGCAGATGATAGAGTAAGTATATTCTCACCATTTGGCAGGGATATGTTAAGGATGGCCGGAGTGAGTTTCAAATCAGTCATGGATGCTTGATTGGTCAGTTTTTTAATTACGAGTTTATATGTCAAAAAAATCTGTTCAGCCCAGTTGGCTGGGGCTGAAGAATACACCATCTGCATCTCTGCAACAGGGTAAGAACCCACCACGAGTTTCCTCTATATAACATTGAACAATCTGCGCCTTGAAGATTTGGGGAATGCAAAGTACCCTTTCATTGTCATTGCTCCCAGTTCTACTCTGACCCGGAATGTTAGCAACGAAAAGGGTCCTATCTATGGATCGAATAGAACTATTTGACATACGTGGTGCCTTCAATAAGTTTCCAGACTTTTTTGTACATGCATTTTACATTGTCATAGACTCTTGAACATTCACTATGTTATTGCTATACATCTTATGAGATGACTGACCAATTTTTATGGTTTCAGGTTTAAATGAACTGCTACAGAAGCGATTGGAATACACCCTACTAAATCCTGATTGTCACAGCTGATGAATTTCAAAATGCAATCTGGAATTTAGAAGAACGATATGCAATAAAATTCTGTTTTAAACTTGGGAAAAATGCCACAGAAACGTATGGAATTCTTCAAACTGCTTTTGGAGCATCTTGCATGAATTGGGCATCAGTTTTTGAGTGGCATAAGAGATTCAAGGAAGGCAGGGAGTCTGTGAGGGATGATGAGAGGTATGGAAGGAGTAAGGAAGTCAATACACTAGAGTTGATTCGCCAAAGGTTTAGGATTAGGGTTACTATGTTGAGGTTTTAAGGGAGTTCAGGAATGCAAGACTGAATTGTTTGAAATAGAACTATTTGCTCATTGAACAATGTCTAAACCAGTGACTGATGTAAGTGATAAATAACAATAATTGGATCTATTTAACTTTGTTGACTAATGATTACAAATCATGTGTGTCTAATATACATGTTAAATCGGATTTAGGATTAGATAACTTACAATGGTTGATATGCAATAAACCCAACCCAAACCAAACCAGATCAGTCCAATTTATTTAAGCAACACCTTAAAGTCTTTTCTGCTAGAAATTAAAGGCATTCGAGGTAAGTTTTTTAAGATGCTTTCTCCATTTATATCCGTGTTTTTCTATTATCGCCGTGATATTATCCAAAGTGTTTTTTGATTCTTTATATGATGGTAGACTTTGCATCTCTGTGAAAATCATGACCGTTTAAGCTGAAATGCTGTTCTACAAGTCTCATTTTTTTTTATAATCAATAGATTAGATTTTGTATCTCTACTTATAAAAGTAAATGTGAAATATAAACTAAAATGGCCGTCCTGTTTTCCAATGTATTCTTTTAGTTTCATACGCTCTGTTTTCAATGAAGTGTAAAAGTCGACACATGCTCACCTATCAACAAAAAGTTATTTTCATCAGCCGCTCCATCCTCTCATGGATATTCCGCCAATCTCTGACTATTTTAGAACTGATGAATAAGGTCTGCTTACTTGACTTTTACTATCTTTCGTCTGCCAGATGCTTAAAAATCACAGAATAAACCATCAAATTTTGTTGTGGGGGGTAAAAGTTCATTTTCTTATTGATTGATTTGAATAGTATTTCAATTCGTCTCGGATTAATCTATGCTTATAATTCAGAATTTGGGAGAACGGCGTTCATTTGACGTTCATATTTTCCTTTTTTATGTGCTTGTTTTGTAAAGATTTTTTTTTAATTTGCACTTTTATCAGGTAGGAATAATTTAAGCAGATCCAATTAACTCATAAATCTTACCTAAACACTTCTATTCCGGCTCGGAGTCGACCTGGGAGTAATGACAACCAAGGTGTACTCCATACTCCCTAAATCTCCAGATCTGAGTCCTCACCATCTGATAGAGTTTTGTGACATACCAAGGATATATTTTTCTGAGGATATGTCTAAGATTTCTACTGGGATACAGTCAGCGTATTCAGACACCAGCTGATAGAATGTTTCATTTTTTTCTTTTTCTTTTTTTTTTTTTTTTAGCTTAAACTGCGGTAAGGAGTTTTACTTTTTTTTAAAAATGGGTCCTTAATCATTCCATCAATGTGATGTACTCCTGCTTCGATTTTTTCATATATCTAATGGACGTGTGTCTACAAACTGCATAAGTGAGAAACATATTCCTCGGTTAACTTTAACTCACAGCTTCCTGCGTTTTTACCGAAAACATTAACGACGTCCAGAACTGAAATAGTCGAGAAAAGCAGGATATGGAGGCGTATTCCTCGGTTTTGAAATTCTGAGTCTCATACTGCGACAGTTTGTCATGAGAAACAGCCACCCATCCAGCTAGCTATTATCTTCACCCTTGTTGATCTTTCAGGCTGGTAATAAAGAATTTACAACATGAGTTTTTAAACCTCAATGACCGTAACGAGTTACAGAAACTGTGTGTCTGTAATGGAATCTTACATTTATTTATTCGTTTTTTAGTTGAAGTGATGTCCATAATTATTATCAGTATTTTTTCAATTAAATTTTGATTTTTTAAATCTAATTTTTAGTATTAATTTTGATATTTTAAATCTAATTTTTGGATTTTAATTTTGATTTTTTAATTTAATTTTTTTTTAATTTAATTTAGATTTTTTGAATTTAACCTTTTAAATTTAAGTTTGATTTCTTCAATTTAGTTTAAATTTGATTTTGATTTCTATAATTTCAATATCTTGCTCTCTTAGCTTTGACTACCCAGACAGTATATCTTGCAGAGAGGTAAGCCTCCTTAAAAGAAAGTGACTGGGATATCTCACTAAACTGCATCTGAAGATGAGACTCCTGTTCTAAAGATTTATAGAGTGTAGAGTAATCCTTTTATGGCATTATTCCCAGATATTCATGGAAACTAAAATGGTATTTCATAAAACATCGATGAGATCAATTTTTGACATGCAGTGTAATATCTAAATTAGGTCCTGGGCCAACCAAGTTCAAATCCTAAACAAAACTGTAGGAGTTTCACTTCCCGTTAATGTCATTAGGAAAGTCAGGAACCTGTCTTTATCAAAGCTATACGTGAAATAAGAAGTTAGACCAAACTCGTAAGGCAAACAGTCTAAAAGGAAAACTCTGAATTCCAACAATCTTTACTTCACTCAGAAATTATCCTTGTGTCACATCCGGACCGTGGCGAAGAGGTTAGGTAAATGCAAACATTTTTATTATCAGAAGCTCAAATATGTCCTCAATTTTCATTGGTAACTATTATTTTTTATTTATATGAACTTAGATTGGTAGATTTAAACAGTCTCTCAACCGGCAATCTGACTTCCCAAAACCTATGTTTGCTTTAATCCTAAAAAGAAGACGACTCATTGGTGTTGGTTGAAACTGTAAATTTAGGTTTGGTTTCTTTGTTTCAACTCTTTTTAGGTTTTTTAATGCCAAATCCATTCTCCTAGAAGAACAGTAGTGGTATTATTTAACCCATAGCTGGGAGGATAAGGGGGCTTATACCTTTCCCAAGGGTATTTGCCCGAAAGTGAACGCAATAGCGCGACCGGAGTACGAACTCGCGTACTACGATTCCGCAGTCCAACGCTTTAATCATTACACCACGAGGACACCCCTGTAAAGTTAGGGTGAATTTCCATCAAGAGAGAAGATGAAAAGAAAATATCACACCATCATCGCAACATCAATAAGGAAGCTTGATAATTTTTATCATTGAAAGTATTCGAAGCTTTATTTTTATCTTTATTGTTATTTTTACCATATTTCGGTTGAAGTGTCCTTCGGCCTTCTTGAGATATTACTCATCGAACTCGGGAACCTAAACGAAACTTCACACCTAACCCGCTATTTCAACCACGGAGGCATATTGTTCTCATTCTGTTTACCATAACATGGGTACAAGTATTAAGTTATAATGAGAATTTCATGTAAAAGAAAAATGCTGTATTCTTAATGGTAAAAATCGTTCAAAATTGTTTTAAGTAGTATTTAAGAGGTTAATAAAGACATTAAGTTTGTATATCCTAAAAACCCAATCTGAATTGTCCAGCAGAACATATGACGTAAAGGATATAGACGTTTGGTTAAAGAACTTCTAAGTGAAATCATGTGGAGGTTAAAGGTTCAATCCCAACGACATATATATGTCAGGAGTAGACACATGATGTAAAGGATATAGTCGAAGGAAGTGCCCGTGGTGTAATGGTTATCGTCGTTGGAAATGGGCACGGCGACACGAGTTCAAATCCTGGACTAGACTGATTGCATTTCACATAGCACTAACAGCTATGGGTAAATTGTAGGGCAGACTAGGTTCTTCAGCCTTGGTGAGGCAACTAGTCTAGGAGAAGGAAAACTCTGAATTCAAACCTCTTAAACTCCGCTTAAAATTGACTTTGAGTCATATCCTGCCCGAGCGGAGGGGTTGGTAAATATGATATAGACGCCGGGTTAATGAACTTAAAATCATCTTGAGGTTGCAGGTTCAATCCTGACTACAGATCAAAATAACAAGGAATACTTACAACAGTTTAAAACTTGTATCTGGTTTTGATTAATGGAATTAAAACAACCTACCTCGACTGGATTAAATAGAGGATTTGGTTCGAAGTTACGTGTGGGCTCCCGAGTTCGACAAAAACACCTGAAGCAGGCCGAAGGACGCATCGGCCGAAACGTCCTGAATAAAATGGGGAAGACAATAGTCCGAATACTCTAAATGATAAAAGCAATAAAGTAGTCAAATAACCATCTGAATGTCTTTATTTACGACTTATAGTTTCGGTCGAACCTAACATTCTTCTCGTATATCAATGTCACTTGGTAAGCTTCGTTTTCTCTGTGCGTTAGCGATAAGAGACTATAAGAAACTTAGCTCAAAGGACGACGGACAATACCCACCTCTCAAATGCCATAAATTTCGGTCGGTAGCTTAGATCATCTAACTCAACTGCTTAAGTACAAAAGCATGTATGTTATAAAAGAATCCAAACCAGAAAATCTTAGCTTCCGGCTTAGGCACTACTTGTTAGCACCTGGGCGCTTCGGGTAGCGTAATGGTTAGGAAGCTACACGAGTGAGTTCAAGTCTGATTGGGTACCCTATTCATATGGCCTTGTGCCACATCTGAGCAAAGAGCTTAGTAAATTACTACTTATTTGCACCGGAAAGATGTTTTTTTTTTCTAGAATTATTATTTTTTGGTTTGGTTCGGTTTCTTTGTTTAACGGCATATCAACCTTTGTAGCTTATTTAATGCCAAATTCATTTTCCTAGAAGAACAGTAGTGGTACTATTTAACCCATAGCAGGGGAGGATAAGGGGGACCATACCTTTCCCAAGGGTATTTGCCTTAAAGTGAACGTAATAGTGCGATTGGAGTACGAACTCGCTTAATACAATTCTGCAGTCAATCGCTTTAAACATTACACCACGAGGACACCTTACCCCTTCTTTTCTTTTCTTTTCTTTTTTTTTTTTTTTTTTTTAGACTGTTACTTAATAAAAAATTAACTACGTCCTCAGAAAACCTAGATTCAAAAGAATTATTTCAAATTGTTCGCACAAGAAAAATAAATTATTATTGTTTGTTTTTGTTGTTTTTTTCATCGGGGATATAACAATAGTCGGTTAGCTAGAACGGTCCCGTCGATTAGTATAACACACCTGGAAGTCATAGGTTCAATCTCTGGGGAGTTAGTGTAGAAATATTTTGGGCTATGATGTAGATGAACAATTAATGACTTTAAGTGCTGCAATTCCCGAAGGAGAACAATGGGCAGATGATCAAATGAAATCAGCACACACCTGCCTGAATTATATCAAATATTCTGGTTGAGATTCTCAGGAAGATTCCGAGCCTGAGAAATTGGACAAGATTTATTTATTATTGTTAAAACTATGACAGGTTTAGCTTTTTCTGCGTGTAGACAGGCACAGTGAAAATATAAAAGCACGTTTCGTAACGATATTTTCCTCGACAACTGTCCCAACGAATAGCTCTTTAAAAAAAACTTTCTCACTTTTGTTAATACACAACAGCTCTACAGAAATGATAACTATCTATTGCTTAATAATTATTTCTTTGATGTAATTAAATCTAAGATGATTTGGTTTGGTTTGGTTGGGTTT
This sequence comes from Sepioteuthis lessoniana, assembly GCA_963585895.1. Taxonomy (NCBI): domain Eukaryota; kingdom Metazoa; phylum Mollusca; class Cephalopoda; order Myopsida; family Loliginidae; genus Sepioteuthis; species Sepioteuthis lessoniana. Next base: position 91,181,642 of record OY757910.1, on the reverse strand, counting down.
GATGTCATATCGACCATTGTTGGTCATTTGATGCCAAATCCTTTTTATAACTATATGAGTTCAAAACACATATTGAAGATATCATTTTTAAATAAGCCTGTACTCGGTGTTTGTTTTTTTTTTTTTTGACACAGTTTTTTTTTTTTGCACACAGTTTTTTGCACACAGTTTTTTGCACACAGTTTTTTGCACACAGTTTTTTGCACACAGTTTCACTTGATTTCAAACAACTGAGTTTAGCATAAGAATAATCTTTTGTTTACACACAGTCATTGGTTTAAAATACATTTTTTTAATACACAGTTAAATGTAAAAGCAGTTAATTTCAAACAATTCAATTTAGCGTAATTACATAGTTTAGTTCTATTTGACCCATAGATAGGACCCTATCAGGTGATACCACTCTAGGCCAAAGAGAACCTGGTAGCGATGAATATGAAGGGCTACACTGCATTCCCCGAAGCTCCAGTAATACTGAAGCCTCACCATCAGATTGTTTAGTGTCATATCCAGGACAATTCTTGGGTGTGTTTTTTTTTTTCTCTGAACAGATGCTTTCAGTGTATTCTATAACCCCAGACGACTGGTTCATAAAGATGGCGGAATGAAATGACTGTTAATATTAACATTTATCCATAATTCACGAGATTTTTTATTGCTTTATTTTGAAAATCATTTTTACATATATACCTATACTACAGTAAAAGTTGTGTAAATTCCTAATTGAATAAAATCAAACAGTAATTACATTTACGAAAACTCTTGATAATGATTAAGGTAATAATGTATGAATTATCATTTCAACCTTTTACAACCCTATTCATTTTGAACTATTTCATCACCATCATCATCATCATAATCTTGTCATGCCATCAGTACGGATATCTCTGATCCTCTCTCGCCACCTCTCCCAATCGTTCATCGCTTCCAGCAGGTCCTCAGGGCTATGCCCCATATCCACACAGAGCTGCTGTATGTAGGTTCGAGCTGGTAGCTCTGATTTTGCTCGGCCAAGTGAAGGGGGCAATAGGAGTACATCACATATGAGCTCGTCCCTACTTCTCCAGCAGTGTCCTGCATGTCTGGTTCGTCTAACTTTGATAGTTTTCGTGCTGAGTGGTAGGTGGCCATATAGCTGCTGCTTTGTGGAGTGTTGCGTTGACATTTCCACACTAAACGGTAGATCTCTGAAACTAGTTGAAAAGTTCACCTACCTTGGAAGCAGTGTCTCATCAACCCAGACAGACATCTACACGCGACAAGCAAAGGCATGAACAGCTATCGATTGGCTATCGGTCATATGGAAGTCTGACTGGACCGATAAAAGGAAACGCAGTTTCTTCCCAGTAGCGGTCGTGTCGATACTGCTATATGGATGCACTTCTTTATTGAACAATTTACTTTTCCCTTATTGGACCAACACACACGCACACACACACACACACACATATATATATATATATTATTATTATATTATATTATATGTGTGTGTGTCTGTGTGTATATTTATATATATATATATATAATAACAAGTTAAAAACTTGAAAATATGATCGATTTTTGTAACTAGACCGATATGCAAACAATATTGATTTTTGAAACATCCAAATATTTTCTATAAATTATGATGCACGAATCTTGATCCTCTAATCGGCAGGAAAATTCATGGAGCATAAAGAATTATATATTTGTGTGTGTTTGTGTGTCTGTATGTCAGGGTTATTGGAAAAGTTCTGAACGCCTTATCCCGAAGGATCCAAAGAGTTAGAATAGTCTTTGAACTGTAACCTCTTTTCAGCTTACTCTCTGGCGTCGGAATTCTTGGGACCCATCTTGCTAACTGTTTGCTAATTAACAAGATCTCAGTTATAAATGTTCCACTATGGTTTTTCTTCCTGGACGAGGCTTAGAACCTTTCGAACGACACTTGTATTTGTAATAATATATATAGTAATATATTATAGACCAAAAACATGATATATATATATATATATATATATATATATATATATATATATATAGTAAATACTAGAACTCATGAAATATTCCTACTACTTGAGTTTCACGAATGTAAATCCTCAAGTAGATAGCGAAATCCATGGTATTATTCTGAATTCCATACATTTTACTTCCTACTCGAATATTGAGTTTTGCGAAACTTAAGTAGTAGGAACATATTCATTATGCTACATATATATATATATATATATAGTCATCCACAGACAGATCTGTTTCGTTCTATCAGAAATCCTCAGTGTGGCCAGACAGTATCTTCCCGTAGCTGGGATCGAAACCCGGTTGACTCAACCACCAAATCACAGCTTCTAACCATTCAGCCACGAGGAGATATTAGCTGCGAAGTAAATTTAAACGGTTATGAATCACAATTACTATTGTTTACATACATCCGTTCAACGGTAGCCGAGACCTCAATTCAAACGAAGAGGCTTGCAATAGTCGCTAATGGCAACACGATTACTTCTTCGCCAGAGAACTCAACCCCACGGTGGTAAGGGAGTATATATATATCTCTATAGTCATCCACAGACAAATCTGTTTCATTTTATCAGAACTCATCAGTGTGGCTAGACAGTATCTTCCCGTAGCTGGGATCGAAACCCGGTTGACTCAAACGTCAAACCACAGCTTCTAACTATTCAGCCACGAGGAGATATTTGCTGCGAAGTAATATATATATATATATATATATATAGCATAATATTTTTATGTACAAATTAAACTACGAATTATTTAGTAGAGGATTAAATTAAGCATTTCAATTATCTTTCGTTGAACAATAGAATCTATTCTTGAAAGCTCATATAAAAAAAAATGTATCCTGTTTAAACATTTTCACGGTATAAATTTGACGTGTAATTTATCATAGCTACTTAAGTGGGCATAGGTTTATTTTTGCTTGGTAGAATGGTTTCTTGAAAAAAAAAAACGAAAAGTCAGCAGCCGATATACAGACGCCAAATACACCAACTTTTCCCCCTCAAACATATGACCGGCTCAGAATAAACATTACAGTAACATAGTTGCACTTTGTTCTTAAATACTAGATGGAACCTTATATCTCGCAAGAAGATGAAAATATATGACTGAACGGTAACCCTTTTTACCCAAGGATTTCTTCATGCGATTAAACCCAACGAACCAACTAACTAGCCTGTCTCGAACGAATTGATACACAGTGTTGATTAAACGGGAATTTTTTATGTCATATCAAACTTTGTAGGTTATTTGATTCCAAATCCATCTTTGCAGAAGAACAGCAGTTTTACTATTTAAACTATATATAGTTTGATAAGAGAGTCCATACCTTTCTCAAGACATTGCAGTCCAAAAGTGAATGAACTTGCGTGACTGGAGTTTGATCTTGGTAACTACGATGTCACGGACCAATACTTTAGCCACTACACCACGGGGATTCATACAACGCTGAAAAGTTCTGTATCCATTATTTCAAGAATCCAGTTTCTGGATATGACCACTAAGACTTTGTTGGTTGGGTTGGGTTGGGTTTTACAGCATATCAACACTTGCTGGTTGTTTAATGCCAAACCATCTTTAAACACACACATATATATATATATATATATATGATTTCGAAACACTTCAGTGTGGACCTTGGTGCAAGGGAAGAGGCACTCCATATTCCCCAAAGATCCAGCGCTAGAGCCTCACCATAAGATTGTTTAATGTCATATCTAGGACACTCGTGGTGGGGGCCTTACCCCTCGGCAGAAATGCAGTTGGTGTATTCTGCAGCCGACGGTGCAAGGCATCTATAAGTTGGTAAAGTTATCCCTCATGGGTTTCTATCGCCCTTAACCATTATGTAAGTATTTCATACGGAACAGACAAGAAGATTGATTGATTGATGTTACCTATCTCATAAGTTATGGGAAACATGTATATATCTCTTGCCGCACACACATTAGAAAAGACAATCAATTTGGCCTTTGTGCTGCGATGAAAGTGCTGTAGAAGTTAATCTCCCCACCCCACCGTTGTATTTCTAACGTCTTTGAACAGAGTGGTAAAAAAAAGGAAAAAAAAAACATTAATCTGGAGCTCGTAAAACTCATTTCGAGATCGGTTTTAAATTTTGCCTTTTCCAGATTTTGATTCACTCATTAAATCAACCATGTACCAAAACTGTTCTTTGAGAGAGGCAGTTATATGGCATGTATCCATAATTTTTAAAGAATTTTCATTCGGTCCTGATTGACTGATTTCAAAGGCTTGTCAATCTGTCTAAGGTTATTTTATGCTTAGATTTTAAAGAAATGGACAATATACACCACGTGGCAGTTTATTCTTTATCTAAAAGACAGAGCTTCTGCATTCTGCGTTCACACCCCAGCCCCCAAATGATAAAATAGAGAACAAATCAAGAAACCACGCAATATGGAGAGGTTCGTAGTGAAGTAGTTAGCGTCTATGGAAATAAACACTGTAGTCAGAGTTCAAATCCTGGACGAGAGAGTTTGTAATTCACATAACGCTAATACCCCTGGGAAAAGTATGAATGCTACAAGTTTCCCTCTAGCTATTAGTTAATAGTAGGACAGACTAGGTTCTTTTACCCTGGCATGGTAACCAGTCGAGGAGAAGTAAAACTCTGAATTCAAACCTGTTAAACTCCGCTGAACAATTTACCTTGTGTCATATTTTGCATGTATGGAGAGGTTGGGTAAATACATATATAAATACAAGGGTTCACAGAATAACCCATACCTACCTCCTCCTTGGGTGGGTCATACCTTCCTACTCCCGTCATCACTTGAGGATCTGGTCCCGCTGTGCTTGTATAAGCTTATCATGTTACTACTGCACAGTAGGAGAGACATTGAACTCTGTCTATTCACGTCCCGCGAGTCATTCACTTAGAATGCTGTATTATTAAACTGTTGTCTACGGAAAACACAGGTGAAGTTACATGAAAACGAAATATCGCCAAACCAGGATTAAATACCTGATATTTAAGTGCATGTTCCTCTTTGGTTGCATATGATATTTCTGTAGGATGAACGTGGAAAAAATCGTGTTCTTTAAAACATAAGCTGCCCTAGAAATGAACTAAAAACAAAGCAATTAAGTCCATTATCGCTAAACGCTTGATAATCATCAATACATCGGTCCACACAGTAATGGATAATGTAAAGATAACATTGCATGCCCAACTTTGGAAATGAATGTCCTATTTTTAAAGCAGCAATGGTTAAGAGACGAGTACTAAATTGGAAAAAAGAATAGAAACAAAAGAATACAATTCCTATTAGTTCTGAAAGCGAATATAAATGAGATAAAGACAAATTCAAATATTACGATTTTCTTACTCGTTTTGAATATCTTCTTTTTCTTCCTTTATGTAAATCTAATTTGATTTGCTATAACAGTCTACGAAGAACACCCCTCCACCAAATGTAATTATAATAAATTAGGGAACATGAAGGAATTTGATTTAAACTGCCTTTCTTGGGATAGCCTAAAGTTTTAATAACTGTGTAATATTTAACCGAAATAAATGAAAAATAAATAAATAAATAAAAAAGTAATATTAATTGCCAAGTAAATTCGTGTGCAGCGAACGCTTGCACACAAATCAGATTATTTGATCAAATGAATAAAATTATTCTATTATCACTGGTTTCAAATTATTTTATACAATTGGTGGATATTGGTGTTCATTTTAAGAAAGGCTTCAAAAATCCATTCGTATAGTCAGACGGATATGTCGCCATTTCAGAGGCTTCTTTAATCTTTGCACTTTAATCTGGGGTCAAAGTGACAGCAAGAGACAGGATAGCATAATGGTTTATTTCGTTTACAGACAGTAAGTATCATCATGGTATTTAAGCGCCGTGTTTACTTCTCTGTGGGCAAGTTGATGAAATCAGCGATGGGTCCAAGCATCCTCACCATGGGGTTTGGGGATTATAAATTGGGTAGGTATCGGTCGCTTTTGGGCAGATTTCTTTTCATCCTTATTGCAGTTGACATGCCTCTTTACAACTTTCCCACTCCAGTTTAAATAAGTTTCTAATAGTTTTTCTTGCCTTTTTTTTTTTTTTTGAGGCAACGTATTTCGATTCTTCGGGTCTGGCTTACGTATCGAAAATAATTAATTCACAACTTAGATGAGGGTGTCTGATATTGAAAGATAAGCAAGCTCTGATCAAACTTGGAACATCACAGAGCATCTACAACAGGTACCGTTAGGGTTCTTTATGAATTAACCAGTTCATAAATAATAATTACACCCATTATCATCATTATCATCATCGATTCGTGCAGCTAACTTGGATTTCCTTGACTCTCTTTCGCTATTCGTCCTTGTAATCCATCGCTTTCAGCAGGTCTTCTAGACTACACACTGTGTCTATCGAGAACTGTTTTCGGCATGTTCTTCTTGGTCAGCCAATACTAGCACGTCCATTTAAGGGATCCATTGGAGAACATCACATGTGTTTGACATTGCTTCTCCCGCAGTGTCCCGCATGCCTTATTCGCCTTATTTTCATGGTTTCAGAGATAGGAAGTAAGTTGCGGTACAGCTTTTGTTTTGTGGTATGTTGCTTCCAGGATTTATTCAATATTGCTCGTAGCATTTTTGCGCAGTTCCTGCCTTGCTTTTTCAATTATATATATATATATATATATATATATATATATATATATATATATATACATATATATATATATATATATATATACATATATATGGGGGAGGAGTAAATATAAAAATGTGAAAAAACAAGGTATTCAAACAATGATTTTAGTTATAATTATGTTATGTTCCAATGTTAAACGTTTCCGTTTAAACACTAAACTTTTATCAGGAGATTTAGATATAATTCAGAAAATACAAAATCATATACTTAAATACTCTGATGAAATTTTAATTAAAAAAAAAAAAGAAAAAAAGTTTAACGTTGGCTAATACACAAAACCATCCTCTCAATAGCTAGTTTTGTCATATTTATATACTGACATGCCATCGGATTTATTTCTATTTTTTCCGATATACATATGATATACATTTTCATTTTAGCTTGAGATTTCTTCTTTTAATGAGTAATAAAAAGGAATTAATTATTTTACACCTTGAGAGTGTTTCACATCAGCATTAGCAGATGGTTTTCCACTGGAGTGTGACAGCAAGTTTCCACGAGTCTCCAGGACTCTTCTCAGTATTCTGGCCGATCTCAGCAATGCTGTAGTTTGGACTGTCTCCACCCGTCCCACCATTTCCAAGTCCCCCAGTCTCTATACCAATTCCTTGCTAACTATACCAAGAACACCAATTACAATTGGTATAACCGTCACTTTGTTCTACAGTTTTTCAACTCCTTGCTAAGTCGAGGTACCCATCCCTCTTTTCCCTTTCTTTTAACTCTACTCCCCTGTGACAGCAATGTTTACAATCCTGCAAGTTCTCTCTCTTTGTTGAATATTACAAGGTTTGGTCGAGATTAGAGGATCCGTTAATATCTCAAAATCCCAGAGGAGTTTGTGGGTGTCATTCTCCAGGACAGATTCTGGGTTGTGCAGATACTATTTGTTCGTATGGTAAAACTTCAATTTCTTGCTAAAATCCCAGTAGATCACTTTGCCCACCCATTCGTGCCTAGTCTGATGCACCTTCTGTGCTAATTTGCCGCATTCGCTTATTATGTGATTGATCGTTTCGTCTCTATCACCACATAACTTACATCTGCTGTTTTATTACGTCTTACCTATTCTTACTTTGATATGATTGGTCCTTATGGTGTTGTTTTTGGTGCTATTAGAAAAGATTCAGTTTTTCTCTTAAGACTTTTTTTCTTAGCCACGTCTACGTTTTCTCGCGTGAGACGTCACTTGTCAGTCGCTTAAAACGTCCATAGTTTGTTTTTCTCCCGATTTTTATTTTCTGGTTACTGTCGTTCCGCTAGTCCTCGTGTGGTTAGTATTGTTTCTGGTGGCTGCAATCATTCTTCCTCTGCGCTTTTCAATGTATTCTTCGAGTCGTTGTATCAATGCGTCAACGCAGTCTTCAATGTTGGCAAGTTCTCTTCCTCCCTCTTTTCTTGACACATATAGTCTGTCAATGTCAGATCGGGGATGTAATGCCTTATGCATGGTCATTAGTTCTCTTGTTCTCTGATCCATTTGTTTAAATTCTTCTTTGGTTCACTTCAAGGATGGTCCCGAGCATCTTACGAGGGTGACAGCCCAGGTATTTATCCTTTTTAACAAGGTTCCTGCTATAGAGTTTTGCCTCGAGTAGTTTTCTGGTTCATCTGAGATACTCTTTTTAATTTTTCCTTTCATTTCCACTTGCTTGATAGTATCAGCTTCCAAGATTATTATTATTATCATCATCGTTATTATTATTATTATTATTACATAAAAAATCATAATATTTTTAAGAAAATTGGGATTGAAAGAGAAAATAGAGAGAGTGAAAGTGAAAATGAAATGGTTTCGTTATTAACCAATGATCGTGATATTTATAAGTGAAAAATTGCAGTTGGGAATTTTAATATACAAATAGCCCAATTTGAGCGAATTTATAAGAAAGAAGAAAAGACAAATGTAAACAATATTTCATACGTTCACACACACACACACGCACACACACTCACACACACATATATATATATATACAGAGAGAGAGAGTGAGTGAGTGAGTGAGTGAGTGAGTGAGTCAGAGAGAAATTTGAATATAGAGTAAATGGTTATCTGACATGCTATTAAGAAAAATTTTATTATCACATGCTGATCAACAATATAACCGAAGAAAACTGTGGAATGTACATAGTCATATAAACGTGTGGAATGCACATAGTCATATAAACACACACATATTTGTACAAATATGCCAAACTAAATATGTACGTACGTATCTGATTTATACATATATATATATACTGCTGGAGAAGCAGGGACGAGCTCATAAATGATGTACCCCTATGGACCCCGATATATGGCCGAGCAAAAGCAGGACGACCAGTTTGAACATAAATACAGCAGCTATGTGATGATACAGGATGTAGCCCTGAAGACCAGCCAGAGGCGATGAACGATTGGGAGAAGTGGCGAGAGAGGGTCAGGGATATCCGTGCTAGCGGCACGACATGATGATGATGATTAAACAAAGTTTCCAATAATTCTGGTGCTTTGGGAATACAGAGTACCCCTTCATTGCTATTGCTCCCAGGTCCACTCTGGCGTAGAGTGGTGGCACCTGATAGGGTCCTATGTATGTGTCAAATAGAACTAAACTGTGTACTTATGCTAAACTGAATCATTTGAAAGAGAACTGTTTTTGCATGCAAAACCAATTTTAAAAATAGAACTGCTTGACTAAACTAAATAGCTTTAAATAGAAATTTTTTTTAACAGCCAAAGTGTGTAATTATACTTAACTGAATTATTTGAAATAAACTGTTTTTTCGGATAAAAATGGATTTGGAATTAAATAAGCTAAAGAGGTTCATGTGCCATAAAATCCAAGAAACCAAGAAATCAACAAAAGCTGGCGGTTTTTCACAAGAGTCTAAGTGACAGCAAGTCTCGTCAGTTCTTCCAAACTCTTCTGAGTATTCTCTTCAATCTCACAATTCCTGTGGTCTGGATGGTCTCGATTCTTCTTTTGATTTCCAATTAGCCCACTCTTCATTTCATGCATTTTTGAGAACGATCCAATTGCACCAACAACGAATGGTATCACCATCGCTTTCATGTTCCACAGATTTTTAATTCTCTAACAAAATCCAAATATCTTTCCATATGTTTGCTTTTTTTTCACTCTGTGGTCATCCGGAACGGCCACATCAACTAGAAAGTAAATTATGTTTTCTTGTTGGCAAAAGGTCTGGTTTTCGGGCCGAGATTAGGTGATCCAATTCTCTCTCCAAATTCCAGAGAACTCAGCTTCTAGAATTGATTCGGCTTTTTTGCATAAACTATTTGGTAATGTTGTGAAATCTTAATTATTTGCACAATGCCAAGTTGTTCGTCTTTCCACCCTATCATGCTAATCCTGTTGCATTCGTCTACTGCAATCGCTTAAGCTGAGATTGACCGTTTAATCAAACATTTCTAAATTTCGGCATTAAATAACCCATGTTTGATTGATATACCATGACGTTAAACACGTAACCCAAACCAAACATATGAATAGCTATGATTACAATCAAACATTTACAAATTGATAAAATTTCCGTATTAAATAACCCATGTGTGGTTGAAATGCCGTTAAACAAATAAGCCAAACCAAACTTATAAATAGTTAAATTACAATAAAATATTAGTAAGTTTATATTACAATAAAAACAAATGAATCAAATTTCGGCATTATCTATGCCATAAGAAGTTGATATGCCCCTAAGCAAATAAACCAAACAAAACCAGACTATTTCGCCAAAGCTTATTTGAAGTGGAAACTTTCTATAACCACTCATTATTATTGATAGTATAATATCATATCCAATAAACACCATGCAGCTGTTGCTTTGGTTTCAAGGGTAATAATGATGGCTACAAATGAAGTGATGTGTGTACCTTGTAGGCACGTCGGGGTTAACGATGAATTAATGTTAACAGGACGAGGCAATGTTTATTTGTAATGTAATGTTATGTTACTGACAGGAGGTAATTATGTCGGGTCGTGTTTAATTATTTCTTGTTCTCGCGTGGTGTCCAGGTGGTTTGTGGGAAAATTTTCTACTCTAAGTCAAAGTCTGTGTGGAAAAGTAAGTGATAAATAATGTTTATCCAAAATTGCGGTGTATAAGACAACTATTTATGTCTGAAAAATCTCTACAAAAGTAAGGATCGACTAAAATCGAAACCTTTACCACTTGGTTGACAACTCCATGGTAATGATTGGGATATTAGTTTGGTTTGGTTTCGTTTATTTTTTAAAGGCAAATCAACCTTTGTAAGTTACTTAATGCTAAAGCCACCTTTTAGAAGAACGGTAGTGGTACTATTTAACGCATAGTTGGGAGGATAAGGGGGTTCATACCTTTCCTAAAGGTATTTGTCCGAAAGTGAACGTAAATGAACGAGTGGATTTCGAACACGCTTACAACGATTTAACAGCCAATCACTTTAACCATTACACCACACAATTAGTCCAGCCGTTTAAGTCTAACTTTAGTTTTGTATATAAAAGTTTTGCCATATTTTCGTAACTTTTTGGCTTTGTTCTTCAAGTTACCACAAAATCAGAAAAGCATTCAAAGTAGAGACCATGGCGTTGCACCGTCTGAAACGACCTTTCTATTAGTGTTACATAATGATTACGTTGCCTAAATTAATATTGTAAAATTAGGGTAAAATTAAAAATATATGAATTCAAAAAGTGAACTCTGAATTCGTTCGAAGAAGAGTCATGGAAAAAAACCAGTGATTTTATAGACAAAACTTGAACCCTGGTTAACCTTTTTAGCAGTTCTCTGATTGGTTGTGTAACGTTACGCCCTTACCCCCACCACATGAGATCAGTCTTCTAACCATTCCACTTCTTAGCCGGCCTGTGATCAACTAGTGGTTCGAGAGGGGTAACGCATATTTCTTGCCACCACAAGAATACGATCGGGGGGATAGGAGAAAATATAACAGACGAACAAACACGAACAAAGCTTGGGGTTAACCAAGAGCAGAAGGAGGTATGCAACACTTCATTTCCGGTTGCATATATGGACTAACGCTAGCGTGGATTACTAGCGAAAATACCACAAAGCTACAGGAATGCAAACATCTTGAGTCGATTTTCTTCGCCGTGGCTGGACATCGTCTTCTCTGCTACTGTCTCCGGAGTCCGGTGTTGACTGCCCCTGTCCGTGGTTCCACGCCAACTCTTCTGCTGACTCGCCTCTCTGCTGTCCCGTCGCCAACTCCTCTCAGCTCCTTTGTCCAGCCAACCCTCTTTCGTGTCCCCTTACTACTTCCGGATACGGCGAGATTTCAGGTCCCAAAATCCTTTGTCTGGTTTCTCGCCGAAACAGACAAAGGAATCGTCTGCTCGGGTCACCCATATAGTGCTACAGTTGGGTCAGTAGTTAGAATAAGACAGTTAGGTAGAGTGATTAGAGTAGTCCAAGGTGCCGTAATGAACGGACGCCTTAAATGTCTATTTCTCCTGCCGTATGGTTTACTTAAGAAAATGGGTGAATAAAGACGGCAAAAATCCCAAAATATCTTTGTGTCCATTTCTTGGAAAAGAAGCGGACACGTAGACCAAGATAAACCAAAATAAACCAAGATAAACCAAAAACAACCCAAATAAGTTCCCAGATAGAAGACATTTCAATCATACATCTTAGATGCATCAGGGAGGTATTCAGTGATGCGCTGTCTTCATTGCCAATTTCGGGTTATTTCTGCATCATATCGGCTCCGACAGTAACCCCGGCATAACTCTGAAAGAGCCAAGCCGCCTCCGTGATCGCGACGTGCTACGTTCATGCCTCTACCAAAGAATCCGGCCAAATAGATAAGAATAAAAGAGGATTTAGGTGTAAATCTTAGCATTTTTTTTTTTATCTCGACTCTCTCTTCACGCAATTATTTCGCTGATCATTTCTTACCTTTAGTAATAAAAAAAAGAAGAGATGATATTTTTTTACATAAATGTTATTGCGTTTCCTTCATCCCCCGGTAAACAACACAAGTTCTTTGATCCCACGCTGATACCTGTTGTTATTTGCGGAGCAGAACTTTTTAGCTGATGCTTCCACTTCCTCTTGTTTGTTGAAACATTGTAAGTGCAGAAAGTAAGCCATGATTAGGGATAAGTATTAATCCGCTGGAAATCGGTACGGAATATATGCTGGCTGAGGTATCTATCCGATTCCCTCAATTCTTTGAAATTTATTCTGCGTCGTTCGAGTGGTATAAGGTCTTTTATTGTCTTGTTGCAGGGTTATCTTACTGTTAACTAATGCCGGGGATTTTTGCGGCCCAGTTGCATAGATCCATCCCAGCTGTTTGGAGTACAGGTTGATATCGATGGTTCAACCGACCCGAACGAAGTCGTAGATGATTAACCCCTCATAATTCCGAGAGATGAAGAGCAACACCTTGTGTTCGAAACACCAATTTCAGCGACAGATTCTGGAAGCTGACATTTGCTTAAGCATGGCTTATACACTTCTGAATTGCAGAAAAATATTCAATTATTATTGTACGTTATCATCTTCTTGGGGAAACTCAGAAATGTTGGCTTTTCCACTCACTTCTCTACTTGAGCTGGGGTCAATTCGTAAGGAATGACTCGGTAGCTTCTGATACTTTCGTCCTTTTTCTTGTTTAAAACAAATTGTGTTGGGCCATGAAATAAATATATTTCATGACAACATCGAATGCAAAGAATCATGTAACAAGATACACTATCCCCCACAAACCATGCTACATTTTGGTTTTTTATCTAAATGAGGTGATGCTGTGTACGTGATGTGACTAAAAGAGTAATTTCTACCAACAACAAGCTTCTTTCAGAGAACTATACAAAGGATTCAAGCTGTTCTCTACTAGACAAATTTAAAACAATATTTAACGAATGAAAAATAGTCCAGGAATAATTAAGACATAACAGCTTTTTCTTACAACAATGGACAGCGTTTCTTTGATGACAACACTGAAATGACAAAGAGGTAGAAAAATATAACAAGGCAAACGAAAATATACGTTCTGCATAAAATAAGCAAGATCAAAACAATGCGACGCTGTTTCAACTTTCCTTAACAGAAAATTAATATCAGGGGTAAGAGAGTTCAATACGTGAAAGATGATGAAAAGAAATACAACTGCGCAACTCCTCATCAAATCAAAAGATGAGATTTTGAGATGCGTCAACCCCTGAAAAAAACCCTGGCTGCCTGTTGAATTCCAAGGAAACTATTTAAAAGAAAAATAGTTGTTCATTTATTGTTCATTTCTTCCTTGGTGAACATATTCAATAACGAGATCTTTTATCATACCTCAGGCATGTTATGTGGTGTTATGAACGAATCCAGGATTTTGGCTTGTTTGGGTTTTATGGCATACCATCTTTCGTTGGTTATTTAATGCCAAATCCATTTTTATACAAATGATCAGTTCTATTTAAAACAATTCAGTTTAGCATAGGTGCGAAGTTTAATTGTCTAAAAGTTTCTATTTCAAGCTATTCAGTTCAATCAAACAGTTTTAGTTCAGTATAAGTTTAGTTTTTATCAACACACGGTTGAATGTCAAAAATGTTCAATTTCAAACAATTCAGTTTAGCTTAAGTATAGTTTCAATGTCAAAAACAATTCTCTTTCAAACAATTCAGTTTTGCAAATGTACGCAGTTTACATGTCAAAACAGTTCTATTTCAAGCAGTTCAGGTTAACATAAGTACGCAGTTTGAATTTCAAAACAATTCTATTTAAGTTTAGCATAATTACGCTTTTATTTTTATTTGACCCAGAGATAGGACCCTACTAGGTGCTGCCACTCCGGTCCAGAATGGATCTGGGTGTGATGACAATCAAGGGGTAGTCCGCATTCCCCATAACTCCAGCATTACTGGAACCTCACCATCAGATTATTTAGTGTCATATACAGGACACTCGTTGGAGGGTCTTACCCCACCACAGAAGTGCAGTCGGTGTATTCCACAACCCCTTCCGACTTGGCAAACAAATCCAGGAGGCAGAACGGCAGTTGTACAACCGTTTACCTCATATCTCGCAAACCATCCAAGAAAGACAACCAAGAAATCCTAAGCATTGCTGGAGAAGTAGAGACGAAATCATAAGCGACGTTCTTCTATGGAATCCGACTCATGGACACACCAGTTTTGGCGGACAAGCAAAAATTCACATTTATCAGTTCCATGTGGACAGTGGACTTAAAATGAGGCATAGGAATGGATGGCGAGAGTGAGTCTAAGGGAATCCATGCTCTTTCTTTCTTTCCTTAACGTGTTTCCTTCTTCCTTTTATTTGTTTATTTTTTTTTTTCATTCGTTCACTCAATATCGTTTCGTGGGTGATCTTGTGGTGTAATGTTTAAAGCGCTGGACTGCAGAATCCTTGTAGGCGAGTTCGAACTCCAGTTCGGCTATTATGTTCACTTTCAGACATATACCCTTGAGAAACGTATTAACCCTCAAATCCTCCCAGCTACGGGTTAAATAATACTACTGTTCTTTTAGAAGGATGGCTTTGGCATTAAATTACCCAAGAAGGTTTATATGCCATTAAAACAACAACAAACCATCAACATCGTTTTCTTTCTTTACTTAACGTTTTTCCTTCTTCATTTTATTTGTGTTTTTTTTTCATCACACTTTTTTCTCTTTTCTTTCTCTTTCTTTCTTATTTATTTATTTATTTGTCACACTTAAAGTCATTTCTTTCACTTTTTCCTCTCTCTCTCTCTCTCTCTCTCTCATTCTTTTTACTGAACCCAAAATTTACTCGAATTTCTGCTGGTACCACATTGTTTTATGCTTATATCCAACCTCCAAGATTTCGAAAATCTAACAATCTCTATTCCATTTCCCCAGCTATCAGAATTTATTCAGCGTCAGACTGTCGGGACTAATGAGTAGACTATTCATTAATGGTCGGGGAGACCGGGGGTTCAATCCCTGGTCGAATCATACCAAAGACTCAAAAAAATGGTACTTGATGCCGCCTTGCTTAGCACTCAGCTCTAAAAGGTGACGATCAAGGGTAAAGTGGAGCAATCCTGGAAATGGAGTAGCGCGCTCCCCTACACCTCGGTGTAGTAGCTACTGAAAAAGGAGCTTTCAGGTCACGCTCGACTAAAGTCACCAACTTTATTTATTTAAGAAGAAAATAGAACTTTCAATTCAGTCAATTTTGCCGTTCCAGCAGCATAGTCAAAATGAAAAACGCAAAATGATAGACAAATGCTGCCAGAGAAATGAAACAGCTGCGGATCATGAAAGTAAGAATGGTACCAATCATAGTGGAAGTCCTTGGAACTGCCTCCAAGAACCTGGAAAAGAGACAAGGAGAACTGGATAGTAAAGGAAAAATGAAATTATTTATGATAGAGTACGATTTGAATAAGCAAGGATATTTAGTAGAGTCCTGGAAACTTGAATAGACTTGCTGTCATTCAGACTCCAGTGAAAATCCTCCAGTTACGACTAGAATAAAAAAAAAATTATAGAATAAAATAATGACAATAAATGAAATGCAGTAAAAATTGGTAGTTAAAAGATGCCTTAGCGTAGTGCTATATTCTTAGTGGAGAGTTGAAGGAGGGGAACGATTGTAATCAATGCATTATTAATGATAATAAACTAGTTTTTTTTTTGTTTTTTGTTTTTTGCTTTTTTTTAGTGTTGAATTCTGGAGTTCTGGAAGACATTTTGAGCAGATGCTTGCTTGTTGAAGACTATTACAGAAAGTTGCCCAGAGAAGTCGACTGAGGTGCGTCTATTGTTCGCAACAATGTGTAGGGCTCTTATTTTGACGAATAAAGTTTATTCTGATGTATACTATTTTTTTAAACTTGGAATTAAAAACCGAATTTATTTTTTAACCAGCCTAGCATGTTATCAGTGATAATGTATTCCTGTCCTTGCTTTTTAATTTTACTCCTTGAGAGTTTTCCACATCATGTACCAAGAACACCAATTACAATTAGTATAATCGTCACTTTATATTCGACAGTTTTTCAATTACCTAGCTCGGTTGAGGTGTGACCTTTCCCTTCGGCCCACATGTTATATCAACTTAGAACCATTTCACTTCTTTACGGCTGGTGATCAACAAGTGGTTCCGAAAGGGGTAACGCACATTTCTTTACCGCTACATCAAATACAATCGAGGGAACAGGAAAAAAAAAAGAACAATATTCCTGGTGTTAATTCAAGTGCAGAAAGGGAGTTATGCAACCCTGCATTTCCTGTGTATATATGTAGACTAACGCTAGCGTGGATTCTAGCAAAAATTCTATAACGCTACTAGGAATGCCAACCTATCCTGACCGGTCTTCCTCACTGTCACTGGGCCCTATCTCATGCCGGCTGGTCTCTCCGCTCCGGTGTCCGGTGCCGACTGGTCACTCGCGTCACCCTTCGCCAACTCCCAACTTCGAGCTCCTTTGTCCAACTCTCTTCTCGCGTCCTCTTCCCACTTCCGGTCACGCCGAGATCTCTAGTCCAAAACCCTTTGTCTGGTTTCGCGCCAAAACAGACAAAGGAATCGTCTGCTTGGTGGACCACCTACATAGTGTTACAGAGGTACTTATCCCTCTTTTCGCATTCTTTTAACTCTACTCTGTGGTCTGTTAGGACAGCAAAGTCCAATATCTTGCAAGTTCTCTTCTTTTTTTGTTCATTATTTTAAGGTCTGATCGTCTGGCCGAGATTGGGTGATCCATTTGTATTTCAAAATCCCAGAGGAGTTTGTGAGTGTCATTCGCCAGGACAAATTTTAGGTTTGTGCATATATCATTTGTTTGAATGGTTAAACTTCAATTTCTTGCACAATTCCCAGTGGATCACCTTGCCTACCCAGTTGTGCTTGGTCTAAAAAGTAATTTACTGGAATCTCTGGTGTTGATATTACTTTATGGACTCGCATAAACATCTTTCATTGAAATAAATGAATGAGAAGAGGCAGATTAACATTATGTCGATAAAAGAATAGTTTAAGAAATGGAAATAGTTCCTAATGGACTAGATTTTGCATTCAATAATGAATCCTATAACATACTGGTAGGAATCCGACCAAATGTACAACCCTCTCTGGAAATAATGTCGAGTTAAAGGTGCAAATAGCACACATACAATAGACATTTTTATCTTCAAATATTTTTGTTAATCCTTTCGAATTGCCGTATCGATCTTATTATATTCAACGGGAATTAGTTGATAAACCTTTCATAATTAGTTATTTCCCTATGACTCTCTGCCCAACTTTTGACCATCATCAGAAGATGTATAACAAAAATGATGTAACTTTTGTATGTACATTACTACTTTGTAAGAATGAGCATTTGTACTGTTGTATTGTGTAATGCTTACTTTTCAAATTCGTTTCTATAAATAACGTCAGTAGCCTAAGACATTTAAGTACATTAGCACTGGTTTCAAAATTAATTCTATTAAGTTTGGATTGTATGTTCCTTATATGTAGTGCCTCGAGAATCTGTTATTTTTGCTGGTTATTTTGATGTTATAATATTCCCGCCAATATTATAAAATCAATACGGCAATTCAAAAGGATTAACAAAAAAAATATGCAGACAAAAAATGTCTATTATGTTCAATCAAATAAGTATCAAAGAAAAAATGCTGCCAATATATATATATATATATATATATATACTTCCCTACCCCGGTAGGGTTGAGTTCTCCGGTGAATGAAGTAATCGTGTTGCCATTAGCGTTTATTGCAAGCCTCTACATATATGAATTGAGGTCTCGGTAGCCGTTAAACGGATGTATGTAAACAATAGTAATTGTGATTCATAACCGTTTAAAATCTACTTCGATGCTACTAGCTCCCGGTGGCTAAATGGTTAGAAGCTTGGATTAACTTTGAGTCAACTGGGTTTCGATCCTGCCTACGGGAAGCTAACCACACTGATGAGTTCTGATAGAACGAAACAGATCTGTCTGTGGATGACTTTATATATATGTACATATATATGTACGTTTCTTTGAGTGTGTGCATAAGTTTTATCATGTCATCGATACTTTGATTTCACAGACACTCAATATTAAGGCTATTCTGGTTGTTCTGCAGGGTGCAGAAGCAAAGGGAATGTTCTCGTATAATAATAAATTACTCTATTATAAAAAAGATTAATCTTAATTTAAAAAATAAACGACAAAATAAGAAAATAGATACCAAACTGTAAATCTATTCAACTTGATGACTACTTTTTTTCAATTATTGTATCAACACTCCTTCAAAACGATCTGCCTTCCTTCAAAATAAATTCATCAGAAATTTTATTCCATTTCTTCTCAATAGCAACCAGAAGTGAACCACAACTTGGATGCGAAGTTGCATTTGCTGTTTTCAAAACAGCTCCATATAGCGTAATCAAGAGGATTAAGGTATTGATTAGATGGAGGCCACAAAGAAACTCCAGGTATTTCGGAAATCTTCTTTGGCTTTGTTTTGGCGTTAATCAAATCATAGATTCTTTGTCGTTTCTTTTCTTGCACATTCATACTAAGTTGAATTTTTATAAAAAAAATAATTGAATAATGAGGCTAATCATGAAAATTTTAGTTTTATCGATTTTTTTAAAGCTTGGACTAATCAAATTAAAAAAAAAAGTTTTTAAAATTATTCCATATTTTGCTTCCGCACCCTGTATATTGTACTACATAATTTCCACTGCTTTATATTACATATCACTCAATGATTTAATTCCGATCAATAAGCGTTTCCAATACCTTACTCATCGGATGACCCTCGTATACAAAATTTGCGCTGATTGTTGGTTTTAAGTGTCAATCCGACTAGAGTATGTAAAATACATAGAATTGCATTAAGTTTGTTTTCTTGCATTTCTTTTTAACAACCAATCAATTTTTCTGCTATCTTCAGCCATTTTTCAGACAACTCCATAATTTGATTCATTTCATTTTATATGCAAGTCTGTATTAGCATGTAAGTTTGCTTGATCAATTGACTGTTTTATTTTACAAGCATATTAACCCGTCTCTTCTTATTTTATACCTCGATGTTTCGGAATTACGTACATCATCAACATCATCATCATCAAATCACACTGACAGTGCAGATTTCCCTGACTCTTTCCCTCTCCATCCATCCCAATCATTAGTCGCTCCCGGAAGATCTTCCTAACTACACCTGTGTCTGCAAAGCGCTGATGTAAATAAATTCTTCAACACTGGCACGTTCATGTGTAGGGGCCCACAGAACAACGTCACTGATGAGCTCGTCCTTCCTTCTCAAGCAGCGTGTTGTTCGTTTTACTTGGATGGTTTTTGAGATGGGCTTAAGTGAGCTTGATTTTTTTTTCTTTTTCTTTTTTTGGTAAAGGAAAGTGTCTGCACACGGTTGTGATATCAATTATTCATATGAAATACAAATATTTTGCACCTCCTTGTATGGTTTCAAATATTTCTCTCAAATACTAATAATTTGAAAATAGATCTATTTGGCCCAGAGGTAGGACCTTAACAGTCACTACCACATTTGATCAGATCGGACATGACTGTCATGGCTGTCAGTGAGGGGATATTTCACACTTCTTAGAGATCAAGAACCCAAGCCTCACCATCAGATACAGTTTACTGGCATATCCAGGACACCCATTTTTGTAGGGGTTCTTAACCCACTTCTGGGGATACTGTCAGCGTGTTATAAGGCCCGCAGACTGAGCAAAATCATGTAGCAACGACCATCCGAAAATAAAGTCTTCTAAACATTTCCAGGATAGATTCACGGAGACAAATAACACAGCTGAAAAGGCTGTCCTTCTAGTCCTTCTTTCACCAGTCGAAAGACCTGAATTGTGGTTTTTATGTTTGGCTTCTTCGACAACTAAAATAATCAGCAATCAATATCATCGTCCGCTGATATCATCCCCCCGCCTTGATCAGCCACCTCTATTAAAATGCAACCCTGCCACTCGTACAATACTAAAGTTCGATGTTGGCATCTGTATGCAAAATAATACTTGAAGAAAAGAAAGAAAGAAATAATCAGTTTCCGTTTGAGAAGAGGTGCAATATGAAACACTTTCTTCTAGAAAGATGATTCCTAAAACCTATCTGAAAATGTCCATTGAAAATACGCAAATAGTTTCCACGGTTACTATCAGAGAAAATAGACGAACGAATTAACCTCCACATAAAGACGTTCAGAAACACGAAAATACCATTTCCAAAGTCGCTATTTTATAATTTTGGCAAAGGGTGAATTTTGGATCAGACGTATTGTAGAGCTGAGTTTGTAAATAACTTTCATAGCACGAATTAAGCAATGCATCCTTCAGGTTGTAAGAGTTCAAATATTTGATTTATTCGGTTTAAAATGAGAACAGTTGACTTGCTATAAATGGTTACTAGGAACTGTGTCCGCGTTAAGTATGGCAAAGGAAACAATCAGACATGTTCCACTGGGATAGACACTAGATCTTTTTTGGCTTTCACCTCAATATCTGACTTGGTCAGCATCATTATTAATAAAAGATTGATTGAAAGTAAACATGTATGTATGTATGTATGTATGTATGGATAGTAAAAATTAAAAGAAATAAATAGATTTAAAGCAATTGAGATAAACAGTTTGGTATGTTGGTTTGGTTTTTATGGCAAATCAATCCTTGTGGGTATATAGGGCCAAATCCTGTTGATATACCTATTGTACATATTTAGTAAATAGTTTGTTGGTGACTATTTTTAAGCGAGCCTGTGCTTATTTGTTTGCATTCGGTTGAATTGTTTCAGTAACTGCAATTTAACATCATGATTTTATTCAACATTATTAATTCTTTTGCACACTATAAATGGTTTCAAGTATTGATATAGAATGCTGATAGTTCAGTTTAACATTAATAATTAGGTGGGGCCCTAATAATTCCTACTATTCTGGATCAAAGTGGATGTGAGGGTAATGAAAATAAAGGGATACTCAACACTTCCTAAAGCACCAGAGAAGATTCACAATTAGATTGTTTAGTCTCATAATCAGGAAACACGTTGGAGGTGTTACACCTCAGTAGAGATGCAGTCGGCATATTCGAGAGCCCAGCTGACTGGAACTGGACTTCGAGATAACTCGGGAGATAGATATAAAAAGAAATCAATAGATATAAATAGATTGATAAATAGATAGTTCAAAGGAAATAGGTTAGGCTTGGTTATTTGGTTTACTGGCTCGTAAACCCTTGATAGTTATTTAATGCCGAATTCAATTTATACATATGTATATTATATATGTGACTTGTAAGGAGCAGCTTGCATACATATAACTGTTTTCAAGTATAATAATCTAACACTAAATTCGATTTAATATAAATCATATGTTTGCACATAGTGTAAATGGTTTCAAGGTACCTCAGCACAAATGACCCGCGGCTACGAACTTTTAGCACATTTAAGATAAAACAGACATTGGTACTTGTTTCCCAAAAAAAGCACTTTGAATAATACGGTTGGGACAATCATATAGATGCTAGGGCTTGACATGACCGTCTAGTCTTGTGAAGGCCAAATTATAGTGTTACAACTCATGTAACTACTTCAATTGCTTGTTCATAGACTGCTCAGCAACCACGATCCTATCCAAATGCTTTACAGGTAACCATGCGCGGCCAAAAGGTGACTTCCTCGGAGGGTTGTAATCCATCTGCAGGAGTACTGTCAGCATATTCTGCAACCTCAGCTGACCAGGCTATAAAAGAAATAAATGGATATACATGTTTTTTTTAAATAAATAGATAGATATTAAAGAAATAAAAGGAGATAGATAGATAGATAAGAACAAATATATATATATATATATATGTGTGTGTGTGTGTGTGTGTGTGTGTGTGTGTTGAAATGATTGTGGTGAATCTGACAATATGATAGAAATATGTGGAATGTTGGATAAATCAAAAACTTAAAGCCTTTTTTAGTAGGCGCAATATTTCGTGTTTTGTTTTTATTTCAGTATTACGAAGTTTCTCAAAATTACTGTTTTCTGAGTTTTTCTGTATATTAACAAATGGGGAATATGATAAAATAACGGAGAGGGTAAAGGTGTAAACAGAAGAAGAGGGTTTAGAGTCAAATGTATCAGGTTTCAATAGAGATTTTTGATCAAATGAAAGTGGAAATAATTTTAGTGAGCTGACGGAAAAGAAATAGGGAAAAAGGGGGAGGGAAGGGGTTTCGGTATATCCTGTTTCGTCGAACACATTGACTATAATGTGATGCCTAGTAGAAAGAGAGCGAAAAAGCGGGGGGGGGGGGAGAAAGTGAAA
>OY757910.1:90996171-91156171 GCA_963585895.1 Sepioteuthis lessoniana | reverse complement strand
GATAGATAGATAGAAATAAGCCACTGAATATTACTTTAGGGCCTATTCATTCGCGTTTCCTATCAGTGTTACATTTTCTCATGTTCTAAGAATTGCCTAAAGGTCAAATTCCGTTGAAACTACCTGTTAAAATGCATTTTTTAATTTGAAAAATACACAGGTTTGCTAAACCGAACTTTCATATCGTTCGACTTGCTATGTTTGTTCAGTGCAACTATAAAATTTCTTCTTGCGTATTCTGCCAATGGCTTTTGAGATATTTACTCTTTTAGATCAGGTGATTATAAGATACGAAGATATTTTAACGAATGCAAAATGACTCATCCATCAATAATGGTTTCAATGTAATTTTGAGACAAAGCTCCCTTGTGGCACAATCGGTTTGGAGCAGTAGAAAAAGCCAACTGCATCTCAGCAGAGGAGAGAAGACCCCTACCAGCAACTGTCCTGAATATGAAATTAAACCATTTGACGGCGAGAATTCAGTCATAGAGCTTAAGGGAATGCGGAGTACCCCTTTATTACTATTACTCCCAGGCCTACTCTGACAGGGAGAGGTTGTATATTATAGGATCACGTCTATGGGTCAAATATAAAAGTTTGTCACAGAACTGTTAAGCTATTTTGCTGTGTTCAGACTAAGGTCTGATTTTAAATTGAATTATCACAGTTTCCCAGAAATACTTGAAATCAATTTAAATGCGTGCAAAGTAAATATTTGGTTTACCAAATGAAAGTACAACATAATAATATAAATATATAGATAAATAAATACACTATGCAGTGCTTTGACTTTCTGATTCTGATCTTCAATTCTTCAATTAAACTTTTGCTGTTTGTATTCAAACATGGAGAAAAGGTTCAATTCGATTGTAAATTGAATATTGGGAGTCGGAAAGTCGGAGTAAGAAATTAGAATGAATTTTGCTTTATATTTGTATTGCAATACTGCCAACTAGCTTATTTAATAGATAGATAGATAGATAGATAGATAGATAGATAGATAGATAGATATCAATAGACTAATATATATATATATATATATATATATATATATATATATATATATATATATATATTATTGCTCTGTAATGTCTGTTACATTGCGCTCTTTACCAGGAAAATTTAAATGTTCTCTCTTGAATAGTTTTCTTGTCCTGATGGAATTACTCCCAACTCCGGGGATTGGAACAATTGAGTTTTAAAAAATTAATCAATTAAGCTATTACAGATAAACAATCCACTTACGAATCATGTATGTATGTTCATTTAACAAATGGCTGATGTTAAACTGAATTAATATTAAATTGCAAAACTTGAAACCATTTAACTGTGTGCCAACAAATGAACTCTGGCTTGTTTGAATATGTTTCTTACTAATTATTTGCTTTCCATTCATATATCTAATATATGATTTGTTCACAAATCATACATTCAATATGGAAACATATTGGTTGGTTGGGTTTTATGGAATATCAACCTTTGTAGGTTATTTAACGCCAAATCCATTTTTTATGTAAATAATCATTTCTATTTCAAACAATTCAGTTTAGCATAAGTACGCAGTTTAAATATAAGTACACTTTAATCATGAAAAACATTTCTATATCAAGCTATTCATTTTAGTCAAACAGTTCTAATTCAGCTAATTCAGTTTAGTATATGTACAGCTGTTGTTTACTCACAGTTAGTTATCAAAACAGTTCTATATTAAACAGTTTAGTGTAAGTACAGTTTCAATGTCAAAAAGCTGTTCCATTTCAAATAACTCAGTTTAGCATAAGCACGCAGTTTAAATGTAAGTAGGTTTAATTGTCAAAAACATTCCTATTTCAAGCTATTCCGTTTAGTCAAATAATTCAGTTTAGCATAAGTATGCCGTTAGTTCTATTTAACCCATCGATTGGGCCCTATCAGGTACTATCATTCCGGGCCAGAGTGGACCTCGGAACAATGGCAATGAAGGGAAGCTCCGCATTCCCCAATGCCCCAGAATTACCGAAACCTTACCATCAAATTGTTTAGTGTCATAGTCATGACACTCATTGGCGGGGTCTTACCCCTCTGCAAAAGTGCAGTCAGAGTATTTTACAGCCCCAGCTGACTGAGCAAAATATGGATACAGGATTCGGTAATAAATAGCCTACAATTGTTCATATGCCATAAAATCCAACCAAACCAAATCATATATATTTGATATATGTGTATTAAGAGGATTCGGTATTAAATAGCTGACAGTGGTTGATATTCCATAAAACTCAATCACTAATCAAAAACATAAGGACCATTGATTAGGAATAATTAATGTGATGGACTGTGCATCGTAGTGAGTTCGAACGATGATTGTGCCATAACGTTCAATTTCTGTCTAATATTCTTGGGAAAGGTATGAAGTCCTTAAACTCCCAGATGTGGGTGAGATAGTAGCACT
This sequence comes from Sepioteuthis lessoniana, assembly GCA_963585895.1. NCBI lineage: Eukaryota > Metazoa > Mollusca > Cephalopoda > Myopsida > Loliginidae > Sepioteuthis > Sepioteuthis lessoniana. The sequence continues at coordinate 91,153,740 of OY757910.1, read as the reverse complement.
ACTATTCTTCGACGAGGATGGTTTTGACATTGATTAACTCACAAAGTTTGATATCCCATAAAAACAAAATCTAAGGTCCCTTGAGGCACGAGTTGGGGTGGAAGTTGAGATGTTTACCAGATACCCTCACACTAAAGAAATGTTTGGTTCTTTCTTTTTTCGTAGGCGACAAAAGAAAAACTAATGATCAAATGGATAGGTTTTTCCTTGTCGATCATCTATAAAGTACATGTGAAAAATTGAATCTTTCTTTGTTTTCTAGTATTATTCTGAATTGTACCAGGATGCAAATAGTTTAGTTATAAAAAATCCAACGGCCACAATAAAAACTAAAAAGAAAACGAGTAAACAAATTACATTACGGTTGGAGTTAAAAGAAGCCGGGGTCCATCATTCCCATATTTTTATCGGATTGTATTTCTCCAAGTGGATGACTAATCAAAATCTTGGTATCTTATTAGTGTGCAATATGGAGGCAGACCCTAAAAGATGGCTCTTCCCCCTTTTGACAACTCTAATTTTTTATCCTACTGGGTCTCTAGTCACTTTTCTGAACAAGTAATTCTGATTGAGGAACCAGTTTTATCAGCGATAGTTCGACCATACGGTGTATCAAGCCTTTTTCTGGTCAGTAAACGCTGAATTAAGTCATTTTGATTTGATCTGGTTCTATGGCACTTTAACCATCGTACGTTATATTGTGAAAACGTTACCCCCTCACCCCCACCACATTATCTCTGTCTTCTAACCATGTCTTCTTCTTAGCCGGCCGGTGATCAACTAGTGGCTGAGGGGGTAACGCACATTTCTTGCCACCACAAGAATACGATCGAGGGAGACAGGAGAAAACAAAAAGACGAACAAACACGGACAAGCTTGGGGTTACCAAGAGCAGAGGAAGGTATTGCAACATTATATGCATGTGCAGACTATCGCTAGCGTGGGTTACCAGCGAAAATTCCACAATGCTACTGGAATCAGACATCTTGAGACTCTTCTTCACTGGACCCTATCTTGTCTCCTCGCCTCTCTGTTCCGGTGTCTGTTGTTGACTGCCCCTCCGTGGATCCACGCCAACTGCCTCTGCTCCTGTCCAACTACCAACTGCCTCTGCTCCTGTCCAACTACCAACTGTGTCTCTCTGGGTCGCGTCGTCAACTCTCATTCTCGGGTCCCCTTACCACTTCCGGATACGGCGAGATTTCATGTCCAAGAATCCTTTGTCTGGTTTCGCGCCAAAACAGACTCGTCTGCTTTGGCGGCCTGCCCCCATAGTGCTACATACCTCCCTCTCTTACCCTTGTCATTTATTCTCAATAAATTACATCACGATTTAACAAGCAAAAAAAAAAACAAGAACATTTACAGGAAGTAAAAACCGAACTTACAAAATTTTAAAGGGGTTCGGTCGTCCCCTAAAAAAAAATAATAAATAATATAACAACACCATAACATCATACACATAAAAAAAAATAAAAAAAAATATTGCTGGATTCAGCTCTTCCACCTTGCTTTCCTGTGAACAATTCTGGGGTCTCCTGACTCATCCCTATTCTTCATTCCAATAAGACTTTTCGATTCACCTCCAACAGTATTCAATTTTTCTTCAATTCGCCCCGCCCCCACCCAACAGAACACAGGGGAATTTTAACCACCCCTACCCAACAATTTCAGGAGGATTTTTCCATTCACCTCCAACATTATTCAATTTTCGAACATTTCACCCCATTCTCCAACCCATCAGAACACAGGGGAATTTTAACCACCCCTACCCAACAATTCAGGAGTATTTTTGGACTTGTCTCCCCCCTTTCCTTACGACGTGGGAGCATCAGTAATCTCCGCAGTTCGATCGGTGTCGTAACAGGAATAATGTTCCAGAAAGCACTGTGGAATTCACTTCCCAACCTGGGGGCCTTCACTGCCCCCTGCAACAAACAAAACAAGTCTCTCAGCCATCAATCACTATGGATTTTCAAAAGATAAGAAAAAAAAACAAAGCAATTGACACCATCTCCCAGATCGTCCAGCCATGACCAGCCAGGGGGGAGGAGCAACCGGACACCGCCCCGCGCCCAGGCATCGTCTTCCCAACCCATCGTCAACCGTTTCCTCGGTACCATTTCATCAATTCCATGTCAACCAGGCCACTCGCCCTCCCAAATCATCACTTGTATAACTTACTAACCCTCGATACTAGTCCACGAAACGGGGCCCCCGTGCACCCAACCCCCCCCAGGGGAACACGATCAGACGAAGTGAAGAAGTGCCAAGAGCAGTCAAACTTACAAAAAATAAACCCAGAAAATCCATGAAAGTAAAAAAAAATAAAAATAAAAAAAAATAAGTAAAATAAAAATAAATTTAAAAAAAAAGAATAAACAAATAACAATAAACAAAGCAAATGACACGGTAATCCCAGTCCCCCAAAACCAACAAAAAACAAGGCAAAGTATAACAAAAACAAACAAACAAACAAAAAAAAAAACAACAAAGGATAGCAAAAAAAAATCCACACAAGTTAAACAAAAAAAAAAAAAATAATAATTCACAGACAAAAAATAAAAAAAGAAATAAAATAACTACAATTGACAAATATATAAAAATAAAATTGTTCTGAAGGAATCTGTCACGCATCCACCTTCTAACCCTTGTCTCTCTTCCCTTGAGATCTCTGCCCACTTCCACCATTTCTCTTTGCGTCTTTCTTTCCTTCTCTCCTGTCCACTTGAATTCTTCCCTCTACCGGGGGTGGTGTGGGAGGGGATAGCGTTTGCTTCCAACCGTTTTTTTTTTAAATCCACAAAAAAAACAAAAACTTTCTTTTCTTCCTAAAATCCAAAGTTTACTTATTCTTTTTCTTTCTTTCTATTTTCTTTTTTTTTTTTTTTAACAGAGACAGGCATGGATGCAGTGACAAAAATTCCCAAGCAATCTTTCTTTCTTTCTACTTTTCGTTCTCTCTTTTTCTTTCTTTTTTTTTTTTTTTTTTTTTCGACTTTATCTGTTCTTCCTTTTTCTTTGTTCAAATTTTTCCGCCATTTTTATTTTTTTTTTAAGTTTTTTTATATTTTCCATTTTTTTTTGTTTTTGTGGTAGAAGCTTTCCTCCACCTTCTACCTTCTGCACTCGGATGATCCGACTTTGACCAGTCGATTTTAACCTAGAAATCTCACTTTCTCTCTAATTTCTCTGGGGTTTTGAAATACCACAATTTTTTTTTCTTTTAGTGAACCTTGCAGCAAAAAAAAAAATTTTTTTTTTTTAATCGGTGACTTATCACCTTTCCAGCATAAAATAAATTACTATAAAACTTCCCAGAACTGACTAACTTTCTTTCTTAAGCCACTGGTCCTAACACTTAAGTATAAAAATTACTATGTGAAACTGCTACGAAGAAGGAGAAAAAAAACATTTGAATTCTAGCGGTCAAGATAAGTGTGAAAAGAGGGTAAGGGAAGAAAACATTCCTTTCCCTTCTAACAAAAATACAACAACAACAAAAAATCAGCAGTTATCAATGGTTTAAATATATACACACACACACAAAAACGAAATAGATTACTTGTTTTTTTTTTTTTTTCTACATCTTAAAATTTCCTTAATCTAACAAATCTTTCTTTTTTTTTAATCGGTGACTTATCACCTTTCCAGCATAAAAAAATTACTATAAAACTTCCCAGAAGGGACAATATTTTTTTAAGCCACTGGTCCTAACACTTAAGTATAAAAATTTCTATGTGAAACTGCTACGAAGAAGGAGAAAAAAAACATTTGAATTCTAGCGGTCAAGATAAGTGTGAAAAGAGGGTAAGGGAATAAATTCTTTCTTTCCCTTCTAACAAAATTACAACAAAAAAAAATCAGCAGTTATGAGGGGCTTAAACATACATACACACACACACAAACGAAATAGATTACTTGGGTTCTTTTTTTTTTTTTCTCTACATTTTAGATATCCTTAATCTAAAAAAAAATTTTTTTTTTTTGTTCTTATATTCGAGTGCAGGTGTGTGGGGAATGTGTATTCCTACCTTTGTAGATTTCTTCCTTTTCAATCTTTTTTTTTCTTTTTCTTTGTTTCTTTCGTTTTCTTTTTCCTTCTTTTCTTTTCTCGTTGCTCGCAGGGTCCTTATTGCATTTTTTTTTCGTTCTTCTTCGTCCGCTCGCTTCCCGACTCCTTCATCCCCCGATCCATTCCTATTTTTTTTATCAGGTTTTTTTTTCATCCTGGTCAACGGCGCCATTGTGAAAAGTTACCCCCTCACCCCCCACGTTATCTCAGTCTTCTAACCATTTCTTCTTCTTAGCCGGCCGGTGATCAACTAGTGGCTGAGGGGGTAACGCACATTTCTTGCCACCACAAGAATACGATCGAGGGAGACAGGAGAAAACAAAAAGACGAACAAACACGGACAAGCTTGGGGTTACCAAGAGCAGAGGAAGGTATTGCAACATTATATGCATGTGCAGACTATCGCTAGCGTGGGTTACCAGCGAAAATTCCACAATGCTACTGGAATCAGACATCTTGAGACTCTTCTTCACTGGACCCTATCTTGTCTCCTCGCCTCTCTGTTCCGGTGTCTGGTGTTGACTGCCCCTCCGTGGATCCACGCCAACTGCCTCTGCTCCTGTCCAACTACCAACTGCCTCTGCTCCTGTCCAACTACCAACTGTGTCTCTCTGGGTCGCGTCGTCAACTCTCATTCTCGGGTCCCCTTACCACTTCCGGATACGGCGAGATTTCATGTCCAAGAATCCTTTGTCTGGTTTCGCGCCAAAACAGACTCGTCTGCTTTGGCGGCCTGCCCCCATAGTGCTACAATATAATGCCAAATTAATTTTTATACTTATAAACAGTTCTGTTTTTAAAAAATTCATTTTAATAAAGTACACAATTTAAATGTCAAAACAGTTCTATTTAAAACAATTCAGTTCAGCATAAGTACACAGTTTGAATGATAAAAAGTGTTTTATTCTTATCCTTCTGCGGGGATGCAATCAGTGTATTCTGCTGTCCCAGTCGACTTGGCTACCAACCATAAGTCACATAGTAATGATAGACATTTTTGAGTGACCTCTCTCTCTCTCTCTCTCTCTCTCTCTCTCTCTCCCCGTATATTTATATTATTGTGTGTGTGTGTGTTTTGTAACATTTTAAACGAATCGTACCCAGATGCGAATCAGTTAATATTTAAAGACTGCAGCCGGAAGAAATAGTAATTAACGTTTAGTATGCTGTCCAATGTGCGGGGCGTAACAAGATATGCTTGACCTAGTACTCCGTCCTGAAAATAAGAAACGACCGGGATTTGTCAAGGTCACCAGACTCGATCGGCGATCGAAGTGATGATTAAGGCTGGCCGGACGATGTTGCCTGTGCGAGGCATAACTGGGAGTCGGGTGTTAAATTAAACCCACTATAGGACGATGGATTTCTCGTTTCGTCCTCTCTGTTGGTGCCTGTTATACGAATAAATCAGCGTTTTTCTCCAAGGAAAACGGGGAACTAATCAAAGATACCGATAAAGTTGGACCTAACGCGAACAAAGAAGTTCACCCTCCTGTTGCGTCCATTAATCATTTCTGCCGACTTCTACGAACTCAGAAATTAAACAAAAGAGAGGTCTTAACCCTTGGGGCGTATTGTGTTTTTTTTTTCTTTTCCTTCATCTAACGATTAGCTATCAATGACATAGCAGTCATCGCTGAATATGCTACATCTGAAGATAAGTGCCAAAATAGACATCTGGAAAAACTAAACACATAAGAAGTCAATTCGATATAACTTCGGTTTGGTTGGGTTTCTTTTGTTTAATAGCATATCAACCTTTGTAGGTCATTTAATGCCAAAGCCATTCTCTTAGACGAACGGTTGTGGTACTATTTAACCCATAGCTGGAAGGATAAGGGGGTTCATACTTTTCACAAGGGTATTTGCCCGAATGTGAACGTAAGAGCGCGACTGGAGTACGAACTCACGTACTACGATTGCGCAGTCCATCGCTTAAGCCATTACACCCCTAGGACACCCCCGATATAACATCGAAATTCGAAGTGAAAGTTTCCATGAAAAATACAGAATAAAAAATATCCATAATATGTTGAGCATCCTGAAGTTCTATCAAACCATTTGATCTGATCTTTATATTTTAAGCAATGTCGATTTTGTCAATGTAGTTCCCTGAAGATAACGAAACAGTGTTGGCTGAGTCATTAATTAAATGTGTAGCATTGTAAGCAAATGATACTGGGGTGCGAATAAATAAGTTATCAAAAAAGCCATCCAGCAACCGAAAGAAAGACAAGTTAAAAGAGTTTGTAATATATGTACTTGGGTTATGTTATTTGAGATAATAAATGAGAAGTACAAATATTAACTTTAAAATAGGAATTTTATTCTTCGTATTCAACGCCACGTGTTGGCTAGAAAATGTCTGGCGGTCAACACGTGTGTTTAGTGTTTGGAATCTCTTCAGCAACTGCCTCCTCTTCTGTCTTGGGTCGTCTTCGGCAACTGCTACTATCTCCGTTGATTGGCCAGAGGGAGAGGGAAAGCGAGAGAGAAAAGGAGAGAGAAGGGAAGAGAGAAGAGTGAGAGGCGATGGATTCTGGGATAGCATTCCTTGGCCGAGGTGGAAGTAAGGACCAAGATTTCTGTTGAGTTAGTATTGACTGCCCCATTTACTGACCTTAGTAAGGGAGGTGATACTACAAGTTCATCACCCCTTCTTGTAGGCAAGCTATTAAAAGACATGCTTGATCTAAACCTAGACTCTGGGTCTAGCAGAAGTCACAAGGTCTAAGTGGTGACAGGAGCAATGTAATAAGCTTGAGGCAGAAGTCAGAGTAGGTGTTCTGTGACCCCCAATATATATATATATATATATATATATATATATATATATATATATATATATATATATATATATAAGCGTGTATAATCCGAGGAAAGCAGTCCAGGGTTGAGACTTATTTTGTCGTAATCCTAGGTTAATTGGAATCTCCGTTGAAGGCTCAATGACGACTGCTTTCGGATATGAAATCAAATTTTGATTGAAAATTACCGAAAATCACATGCAGAGCGAAAAATTTCTTTATAAATTTGACGCAAAAACATCAAGTTATGGTTTCCATAATAAATTTATTTCTGGTCATTATGACCTTCTTCAGTTGGTTTTTAATACATTAGTGCTTAGACTATTATATAGACTTCCCTACTTCGTTTCCAGCTAGAAGAGTGTGCATTAAAATCGAATTTAATACGTCAGCAAGTGATTCAAATTTGGTTTTTAGGCTTTTATCATTTCATATATTTATGCTCTACACTTGTATAGGACTATTTAACCAATTACCCAAACCAGAGTTCTTCACAGACAATTAACTTAAATGGGGCATCCACCAATACAAAATTAAGCAAAATCAAAATAACCTATCAGCCTAAGGAGAAGGCCTACTTAGGATCGGAGATTAAGTCAGTCTCGGCCACGGGACGAAAATGCTAGACTTCCCTGGCACTGACGCCGGGCAGCCTCGACCAATTAGCGTCCCTTCAAGGCGCCACACCCGACCAAATCTGTGCCACGGCTGGCCGAAGTATGACGTCCATGTGAGAGTTCCAAAAAGAATGATGTAAGTCAGCTAACCACGTGGTGTTTGTTGTCTATTTTTTCTGATGACATAGCCGCAGAGACTGAAGAGAGAGAGAGAGAGAGAGAGAGAGAGTAAGAGAGATTGGGGAAAAGAATGAAGCCACGAATGTCCTAGCGCAAAGATATACTAGGTCTTTGCGTTTTTCAATTCTCAGCTGACGATTAGCCATCACTGACATAGAGGTTATCAGTAATAACACTTCAAATGCTATTTAAAAAAAAGATACTTCTCGTTTGTACAAAAAGGAAACTAATTTCAATAGGTAATGTACTAACACACGTTATAGTGCTGAAAGATGAACTGAAATAATTGTTTCTTAAAAATAAGTAGAAATCAATTGTTTAGTGATAAAATTTCTGAAAACAAGTGGAAAGCAAAGCCTACCTGTACTATATTTACTATAACATTCAAGAAGACATTTCGAGGCAAACTAATTAGACTTCATCAACAAATTAAAATCCTACGGCAATAATTACGAGTTCTTCTCTTGCTAGAAGTAGAAGACATCAATTAAGTGAATATGTTAGCCTGGAAGATTCTAATTTGGGGACGTGAGTTAGATTCCAATTTTGCTGATATTAGTTTATTGGATTATCGAATCATTTAACCCCCTTTGGAATTAATTCTTGATCAGTTCCATGTCAGTAGCAAGAAGATGAATTAATAAATTACCTCATAAGCCAAAATCCTGTATGGAACCATTTCTCTAATAATATTCCACTTTTTCATGGTGTCTAAAACTGAGTGGAAAGTCTTTTGCTGTTATGGTCAACTTATCGTTATGAACAAGCTCTTACAACAATGAGAATAATATTTTTTTTTGTTGAAGCTGGTCACTTGAGAACCGGTAACGAGTGTATCTCTCTGAAACTATGCGTTACGTGTGTGTGTGTGTGTGTGTGTGTGTGTGTGTGACAGTATTCAGCAGATGTGAATTAAGCCGCACATTGAATTGATGACATTTTGGATCACCACATTTGATGAATGTCCCATCATTCACGGTTTCATGAACGGGCAAAGATATTTCCATGTGTGAAGTGTCTCCGAGATTGCTGTACCGAGCTGGTCTCCAGTCACTTTTCTGAGCTTCGTTGAAGAAATAGTTCATAAATCTCGTCGACGGATATTTATCACAGTTCTCAAACGGGACTTCTCTGATCACACACAGAGATTCTTAGATAGCCTACCGGTGGGCACACTATAACCAGTGATTGGCTTGTGTTGGTATATCCGCAGATATCCTCTACCACTAGATACTGATTGATCCTGACAGATGCAGTTCTGGATTTGCAGGCATTTGATCATTTATAGTGCCAAACACTAGCTTTTAGTTCCTTTTTGGTTTAATGTTAATCAGTGTTGCGACGTGAATGCATATGGGGGAGAATTTGTGCTGTAGAAGTGGAGAGTTTCCACACACAGTAGTGAGCTGTTTGTTAATTTATAGGAGGTCATCCACAACTGTACGGCTGTAACATAACCTTACTATCATACGTTAGGTAGGGAACATTGATTATTGTAGAACGACTAATCTGAAGTCAGAAGAAGGAAGGAAACATCTGTCAGGTAAACCACTGATTAGGAAACCGAATCAACAATCATCAATTTTTTAACCACTGGGCACTTATTTTTGATTATCTCAGAGGTTCTTGGGAGGGAGGAATCTGAGAGCTACTGGTGATTTCTTTTACCTTCGACACTTCAGTCGTCAGTCTATCTTCTGTAAACGAGAGCCAAACTCTCGCTTCCTTTGAAGCTCTTCTAAGTCTATTCCTGTTTGTGGGTCAGTGATCACTCTTATGTTCTACATCAAAGTCCAGATATACGCAGTTATTTCAGCCTCAATCTATGAAGGTTGTTGCACTTGCAGAAAGCTTTGTTTCACCCAAAATCACACTTCAAAAAGTGTTGTGTCGTGAGTAAGGAATGGCTGACACACATATAAGATAAGAGATATTTTGTTACAGAAAGAAATACGGAACACTGATTAATGTAATCAGCTTTAGTCATTATGACATCAGGCACGGTCTATACCAGTTCATCCTGTAGTGGATTCCAACTACTTCACTACATCCTTTTTTTTTATTTACTTCCACAAGAATTTGTATTTTTTCTTTTCAGGTTTATCTCCATAGTGTAAACGTTTACTTAAACGTTTCTCATCAGGAGCTACTAAAGGCATCGGTAGATCGAATAAGTCATAAACAATTTCCATCGATTCTTCCTTCTGATTATTTATATCATCTGAAAACTTTTTCCTTATTCAGTTATGATGTCTCTTTATACACTTTTCTGAGTCTTTAATTATGTACATTAACCCCCTGAAACGTTTATCAATGACAACAGCCTTCCAGATCTCTTTCATGTTTCTGTACTCTTTAAAGAATATATTTTCTCCTGGTATGTATGATTTTGCATATTTTTTGCTTCATTGTTTTTTTACTTTTAGAAACAGTTAATCGAACCCAGGTCTTATTTTTCTCGAAAACGTTAACTCCGTTGGTGACAATCCTGAATGAGTGCATGGATTCGGTGTCACACCGTATACCCTCAGAAATTGTTGGATGTCATCAACTGATTCGTTTTTGTTTGAATTTTTTAAAGCTCGCTTGAAAGTGTCAATAAATCTTTCTGTCTGTCCATTAAATCGCTGGTGATATAGTGCGGTAGTTATGTGTACTATCAAAAAAGCTATACAAAAAATCTTCGAACTCTTTTGCCGTGAATTGTGTCCCAATATCCAACACAATTGTTTCTGGAATACCAAAGGAGTTCAAGCAGAAATCTAATTGTACCATTGCACAGAGGATTTTTACATTTCCTCGTCTCTAATCATTTCGAGAAACTGCAAAATCAATATACAGCCTTGACCAAAGTCAGGCCGTCTTTTGCCACAGGGTAAATTTTACCGGTAGTGCTTTTACTACTATCGCACAACCTCTGCAGGATTTTACAATTTCTTTTAATTCTTTTTCCATATTCGGCCAAAAAAAAACATAGCTTCCCATTAACCCTTTCATCCTCGCCATACCTGGATGAGCGGTATGGAAATCTTTTAAAATTCTTTTTTAACGCTTCTGATATTACCACCGTTTCGCTGTACATCAAAAATTCCATCATAGATGGAAAAAAATTTTCAACATTAATCTTTTTGTACTCCTGGTTGTTAATTTTTTCTTATTTTCTGTGATATATTTGTCTATTTATGCTTTGTTCCTAATCCTCTCGATTATCATCGGTAATTCTCATATAGTATTGCAAAACATGATTTTTTATTTCTATTTCTAATCTTAGAGTAGCTATCACAGCTTCATCTAATTGTTCATATGGCTTAGAGATTTACCAGGATGCCCCATCTGCATGTCCTAACCTATTTGATGAGAGGAACTCTATCTTGAAATTACAATATTATAATATTGTTCCCCATCTCTGCCGTTGATTTGCAGTATGTGTACGAATCCCTCTTTTGAAACCAAAAATAGACGATAGCGATCTGAGGTCCGTTTTGAGCATAAAGCATCTTCCATAAATGAATGCATGGAACTTTTTTTACTGCAAGAATTATCCCTATCGCTTGTTTTTTGACTTGGCTGTACCTTTTTTCAGCTGGCAGTAAGGTTTTTGACACGTGCGCAATCGCTTTTTATTGCCCGGTGCTTTCTTTGAGCAAGATTACAGCTCCTAAACCAAAATTGCTAGCGTCACTTGCAACGATAATATCCTTCTTTGGATCATAATACGTCTGACATAAGTCTGACGTTGATATTTTTTCTCAAAAGAACTCTGACATTCACTTCTCCAGTTCCATTTTTGAACCTTTTTTCCATAATTTGTTCAGAGAATCTCTTAAAACGTGCATATTTGAGATAAAATTACCCTAGTAGTTTGCTAAAGGCTTTTAGAACTGTCACATTTGTTGGGGTAGATATGTTCTTTAAAGCACTTAACTTCCATGGGTCTGATTTTCTGCCTTTTGCTTCAATCAACTGTCCCAAATACTTAATTTAAAATTTTTAAAAACTCACATTTATCCAAACAAAGTTTCAAACCATATCGCTTTATTAGTTTCAAAAACTTCTTTGACATGTTAGGATGTTCTTCTCGGCTTTCTCCCTTAATGAAGATGTCGTCCAGCTATGCTATTGTGAAGTCTACATCATTTTATACCATTGTTGTATATTGACCTCCGACCCGGCCGGGCTGTCAAAATAGGAAATGCACCAGTGTAAATAACAGGTGCATCCGGTCGAGGAATATCAGGATATTATAACCTTGACCGTGGACGGGTTGAATGAGTGCGAAATTGTGACGCTCGCAGGAAGAAGAGTGGACGTCAAATTATTATATAACCCGGGTGAAGACAGGAAGACAGTCAGTTGGAGATCAGATGAGTTGGAGGCAGTTGCAGTTGGAGAGAAGATGCTGGAACGAGGAACATGTCCCAGAAAGGCTGGGCCCTCAGGACCCCGGTTGAGCATCCCAGGAGAACGGGAAAGAAACACTGTTATGGCCATAAGAGTGGAGGTCAATATGTTGCAGTTCTGTTCGTTCTCCAACTCCCTCTCAAACACAACCCTTTCAATAAAGTCAGAGGTATATTTTTCTAAAGAACTGTGTCGCTCGTCCTTATTGTGTTGTTATGATTCTGAATGTATATGTGTATGTATAGTTGTTCATGGCTATACAACAACATGATTTGCTGAAAAATGCCAGGTACGATCTTTATTCTGAATGACAGTCTGTTGAATCGAGGCAGATTTTTAACTGTGTTGATAGTTTATCGTTAAATACTTCGCACATCGTTCGTCGACAGGAATATGGTGGTATGCATAAGACAAATCTAGTTTTGAAAACATTTTGCTACCATTTAATTTCGCAAATATATCTTACGGTCCTAATTTTATTTTTGTCTTTTTCACGTAAACGGTTGGACTAGCCCACTCAATATAGTCGGTTTTGGTCAACAAGCCTATATGTTCTACGCGGTTTAATTTTTTTCTAATGGGGGCTTCAGCAGCAAAAGGTTTTGTTTTTGTTTTTTTTGGCCTAAAAAGTAGGTGTCACATTGTGAATTGATTTACGATGACCCCAAAATCCGGTGAACGCTTGTGCACGACATACAGAAACACAGGACAGCTGTTTCGACCTTATCAGGTCTCATCAGCAATGTATACTGTGATCTACACAACTGGAGATCGAACCAGCGACCACAGAGCTAAAACTCTACCACTGAGCCACAAAAGTGACACAAAATTAACTAGTCATGGTAATTGCGTGGCAAATTAACCTGAATGTGTCTGGAAAGTTACATCCGAACTCTTTACAGAGGACACGGTCACCTCCAGGGCCACATCTTCCCAAGAGGATTGGAAATACGTATCCGCGTAATTATTATAACCTCAAGGGCAAGAATATAGATGTACATTTTCTTTGTCAAGTAGAGAAATTATATTGTGAATTGAATTACCATGACCAGAAAATTCTGCGAACACTTGTACGTGACATACGTAAATACTGGGCAGCTGTTTCGACCTTATTAGGTCTCATCAGTGGTGTATACTGTGATCTCCACCACTGGAGATCGAACCAGCAACCACACAATGCAGAGCAAAAACTATACCACTGAGCCACCGGTGTGCGATGTGGACTAGAGGCTCAGTGGTAGAGTTTCGACTCTGCATAATAATTTTCTGGTCAGGGTAATTCAATTCACAATATAATTCCTCTACCTAAAAAAGAAAGTGTAGGTGCCACATTCTCTTTAAATTTGTATGTCGATTTAGCTTTTGTGCATCTCCCAAGACCCCGAGAAAAAAATTCAGGAAATTTTATCATTAATTCTTTTACAAATTTTTCCTCAAATTTAGAATAAACGCTGATCCTATCGCAGAATCAATTAATTGGTTGGTTCAAAATGTCGAATGACGCAACCCAATCAATAACAAACAGATTCTGGGTTCGATTCATAACGAATCCTTTTAATTTTAACGATTTTTCCTATAAATCTTACATTTTGTATAGAATTCACCAACAAATTTAAGTTTATTTCCTGTAATTCCAAGGGCAATATTTTCCGTTTTTCATAGAGTTGGTCTTCCAATTTTTTTCTAAGTTTGTTTTTTTATCAAAAGTACATCTGAACCGGAATCCAGTTGGAACTTAACACCTGAATTGTTAATCTGTACTTTCACAAACATTTTTTTCATTTTTATTTCTGTATTCCGTTTTAGTTGACTTAATTGTATTTTTCATTTTTGCTCCACTTTTTATTTTTTGGCTTTCTGCAATGTCTGCTTATGACATTTTAGCCGCAATTAAAGATTTCCCTCCTTCTAAATGAACATTCTTTATAATAATGAATCCGTCTACAGCCATAACAAGGATTTTTCTTTAAAATGTTTTTGTTTAGTTGCATTTATTTTTTCTATAAGTAAAGTTGGCGACCGTAGGCAAGGGCGACCAGAAGGCTCCCTTTTCAATAGGTACTACACCGAAGTGTAGAGAAGGGTGCTACTCCTTTCCCAGGATTGCTCCACTTTACCCTTGATACATACCATATTTTGCTGAGTGTTTAGCAAGGAGATATCAAGTACCATTTTTTAAGTCTTCGGTATGACGCAACCTGTGATTGAACCCAGGTCTCCCGGACCATTGGCGAATACTCTACCCACTCATTGGCCTAGTGAGTAGAGTGTTCGCCGATAGTCCAGGAGACCTGGGTTCAATCACAGGTTGCGTCATACCAAAGACTTTTAAAATGGTACTTGATACCTCCTTGCTTAACACTCAGCAATATAAGGTACGTATCAAAGGCAAATTGGACCAATCCAGGGAAAGGGGTAGCGCCCTTCCCTATACCTCGGTGTAGTAGCTATTGTAAAGGGAGCCTTCTGGTCGCCCTCAACTACCGTTGCCAAATTACTTACTTATTTTTGATACGTCGAATCCTTCAATACTTACCGTATCGTGTCGAAGATTTTCTTATCGTTCGCATTCTCCTGCGACCATTTGCGGACTGTATTTAGGATTTTGTTCTAATTTCGCCATCTTCCGGCGCCGTCAGTCCTTATAAAAAATCAAATATTTGATCTTTTTTGAACTTTTCACACTCTTGATTTACGATTCCAGCAAAAGTAGAATAATCCTCCTCTGTGTTTTTGTCAGGTTTAAGCATCGTGATTTATTTTTGAATAGAGAACTTTTTTCGCCAAATATTTTTTCAGAATTAAGGCAGACGACTCAAAGGATATCTTTCCAGGGTTTCTCGGAAGTATGTAGTCAGCATACTTTTCGGATTCGCTTTGACTGAATTTCCCGAACAAACGACATACTTTCTTTTGTCCGACTGTGTAGCACAAAAAAATACGCCACGGATGGGCACCTCGGGTGGTGTAATGGTTAGCATGTTAGACTAACAAACCTACACGAGTGAGTTTGATTCTCATTGGGTGCCCCATTCATGCGGCCTTGTGCTACATCTAAGCAAAAAGCTTAGTAAATTAAAAAATACGCCACAGATGTTACCTCATTTTACGCGCTCTACTTAAATTCGTCGACTGAATTTTTTACTAAGTCCTGCAAAAGAGAATTTACAGTGAATGCTTCTTTTTTGGAGAGTAATAGTTCGAACATTTTTTTCCAACCGTTCTTTTTCTTTTTCATAGTGTTCTTGGTCTAAACATCGCTGTTGTTCTAAATGTCCGTTCTGAATTTTCATAAATTCCATTATTACTTCTCTAAAATCCTCCATGTTCATTTATATGGACGAAATTCAACTGACCCAATAATTTCCAACTGCCTTTTTTTTTGTATATGAGAAATACAAAACGAAAATCTTACTTGTTTTAAACGAGGTCAACCTGTAATGTACACTTGAAATTACTGCGTATTTGAGTAATCATAGTTAGCGACCGTAGACGAGGGCGACCAGAGAGATCCCTTTTCAATAGCTACTACACCGATGTCTAGCGGAGGGAGCTACTCCTTTCCCTGAGTAATCATAAATGTTGGTATTCCACTGAAAGTTTTCAAACATTCGAGTCCTTTGTAGCCAGATTTTGGACATGCTTAACATTCGAATGTTCGTCATCAGATGTTAATAATTCGCTGAAATATGTAACATTCGAGTCTATCGTCGCCGAATGATGTGTCGTGAGTAAGTAATGGATGACACACATATAAGAATAGGGATATTTTGTTCTGGAGAGAACAACGGTACGCCGACTAATGTGAACAACCTTAGTCGTTTTGTAATCAAATACCATCAACGGCAAGTACTGCCTAGATATTCCTCTGAACAATCAATCCTGTGGGGAATTTAAACCACTCCACAAAAAAAAAAGTATCCAGAATAAATTCAAACTTCTTTATTTCAAATTTGCACTAACATGTCACGACTGCAACGTCTAGACATCATCACTTTTATATGGAAGCCCAAACGAGCAAAGCTCTTCTATTAAAATTTAGAATTTAAAAGGAACAAATGAAAATTAAACCCTGATACTTTTTAACAACACTTCACATAATAATCTGATATGACAATAGTGCCATGAATTTATAAAATATATTTAGAATCGAAAATGTACATGCGGTGGTTTAAATTTGGCTAAGAACTAGTAATAAAATTCTCTTAACTGAAATAGTTAATTACGATCGGGAGTGTCATATAATTCAATATCAATAAAGAGGATTCTCATAAGTGATGTACTCCTATGGACCCCCACATATGGCCGTTGAAAAGCAGGACGACCAGCTCGAACATACATACAGCAACTCAGTGAGGATACGGGTTGTAACCCTGAAGACCTGCCAGAAGCGAAGAACCATAGGGAGAAGTGGCGAGAGAGGGTCAGGGATATCCGTTCTAGTGGCACAACATGATGATGATGATGATGATGATGACAGAGGATTCAAAACGATTTGGATGAGTTCAAAAGTGATAACGAAGGCACGATAGTTCAGAAGCCTCATTTTGATCGTTCTGACGAGCAAAGACTTGTCAAATATTTTGCTGAGATCTACGCCATGGTTGACAATGATCCTAGTTCAATAGCCAGGGACATGAGAACGTCAGAGTTTGTTTGTTTTTTTATCACGTCGGTAATGCATAAAAAACATCTGATATTTTTATATAAGATAAGAAATGGCTAACTTTATAATATGCTAAAAAGGACAAGATTGGAATCCACTTGACCATAATCTGAGAGGTGCGGTTGAGCGAGACACTACCAATACTTCGTGAAATACCAAAGATTAACTGAAGACAAGATTATGTCAGCATTTACCAATTTGAACAAGGAGACTGTCGGAAAGGCTTGAAGGGAGTTCATAAATTGTCTGGAGGCTGTGGTTGAAGCCCATATCGATTTCTTGGAACAAATTTAATCCATACAATTTTCAAGTAATTCTGGTAAATATATCTGATATGTCGTTGCTATTTACCCTAGTTTAAACAACAATTTAACCATGACACTATATATATATATATATATATGGTGTCATGGTTTATGAAAAATATATATATATATGGTGTCATGGTTTATGAAAAAACCTTTATATATATATATATATATATATATATATATATATAAAGGTTTTTCATAAAAATGTATAAATTTCTACAAAAGTTTCTTTATGTCATTATGATTTTGAAACCTCCATGTTTTTGTCATCCTTGTCAATACATTACTGAAAACTTCCCCTGGAGGTCTTCGAAATATCAATTCTGCTTTTCTAATGAAGATGCTCCCCAAGAATATCAAAATGTTTTTGATCCCTTGAAGAAGGTTCCAAGAAGGAGTTAACAGAAATGGCGATCGTGTGGAAACTGTTTGAAATTATATCGCCAAAGAGAGTTAGCATTTTAAATCACCCTCTCTCTCTCTTTATATATATATATATATATATATATATATATATATATATATATAATCGTTATAACAATGTTTTTTTCTTAAATTAAATAAAATGCTCAAATATTGGTCACTAGATTAAGATACTGTTTTCTCGCACCCTTTTGTCTTGTTTTAAGTTTCATGCATTTGAAAAAGGACTATCTTCATCTAAAATATGGGAGTAAAATGAATGAAGACGAACAAATAAATACTGATTATTACTCGCACATCGAAAAGTGACTATGTAGAGAAGGAGTGGATATACGGAGTATATATATATATATATATATATACCAAAATGTGCACACACAGGAGAGCATTGTCAGAAAATAGCGGTTTCAATCCCTACCCAAGCCAGCCCGAGGTTTACTTGGTCAAAAACGTGATGCGATAGACAACAACTATGGAAGGCAGTAATTACTGGGGATACGGTTACAAGACTCAGCATTCCTATCAGAGGTCGCGGTTAATCACCTGAAGAAGGCCAGAGGTGAAATTTGGCCGAAACTTAGGGAAGAAGAAAGAACACAAAAACTACCAAGATGAAGAAAAAAAGTTCGCAAAAAAAAAAAGAAAAAAAAATTAATTCTCACGTACACACACATATATATAAATTTTGGATGGCGCAAATTGTATAATAAATCCAGAGGTCTGAATTCAAATCCTGAACGAGGCAGATTGTATTTCACTTAGCGCTAAGACCTTTGGGAAAGGTATGAATCCAACTCCACACAGTAACTACTGTTAATTGTTAGGGTAGACAACGCTATTCAACTCCTGCGTGGGAAATAGTCTATGAAACTATGAATTCAAACTAGTTATACTCCCCTTAAAATTCACCTCGTATCGCATCCAGCTCGGGATGAGAGGTTTGATAAATATTTGTGTGTACGAATATATATATATATAGATAGATAGATACATATATATATATATATATATATATATGTATGTATGTATGTATTTAATACATATTGTAAATATGTATTCTACATTTAGTAGAAAATAAGATATAATAAAATATGATAAAACGTCATGACTTAACATTTTCAGGACGTTGATCCCGAGGTGAGCTAATATTTTGCGCGCATTTAAGACATCGGAAGTGTTTAAGACTTGCTCATCTGAGAATCGACAACAGGAGTTTTGTTTACTTGAAATACATTGTGACATTACTCTTCATTTTTGTCCATTACTCACTATATTTTGTTTGGTTTGGTTTGATTTTCTAGCACTTCAACCATTTTAGGTTATTTAATGCCTAATCCATTTTATACATATAAGCAGTTTTATTCCAACTAATTCAGTTTAACATAAGTACAGTTTAAATGTCAAAAAGTTCTATTTTCAGCAAGTCAGTTTAGAATAAGAACACTTTTTAGTTCTATTTAACGTATAGATAGGGCTCTGTCAGGTGCTACCACTCCAAGTCAGAGTGGACATGGGAGCGATGGCTATAAAGGGGTACTTCGCATTCCCCAAGGCTCTAGCATTACTGGAGCCTCACCATCAGAGTGTTTAGTGCTATATCCAGGACTCTCGTTGGGGGAGTTTTACCCCACTGCGTAGGTGCAGTCTAGCCCCAGCCGAAAGAAACACATTGCTCACTATAAAAATTTTACGGATTAAAATGGTTTTTATCATTAAACTTTAAGCAGATTTGTGTGCATGTGGATAGATAGATATCTGTGCACACACTTGAGCATGAAATCACATGCATGCACACACAAACACAATCGCATCTGAATATATATATATATATATATATATCATGTCGTGACCCTCTCTCGCCATTTCTCCCTATCATTCATCGCCTCTGGCAGGTCTTCAGGGCTACATCCCGTATCCTCACATAGCTGCTGTATATATGTTCGAATATATATATATATATATATATATATAGGAATCATTCAATAAATACGGGAATTTTGCCTTAGGATTTGGCATTAGGAAGTATTGTTTACAGTTGCACCTTGCTCAAAGAAATGTGATGAGTCCTTTCAGTGAAGACAGTTAACCTCATTGTCCGCACCACCTGTAACCATTTTTTTTACCAGAGAGTGAGAATGTATCCATTCCATGGTCTATCTTTTCAGATGTGGCTCATCGAGGCAAAACCACGTTTAGCCCATTTCTAGATATTTTTTGAGTAGAACAATCTTCTCCGTACACACAAATTTCTCGTGATTTGCCCTTAGCTACCAAAAATTTGATGACATACTTCTGTTCAAGCCTGGAGGACTCTGATTTGACGCCAATTTGAATAGCCTCAAAACTAATATATTTTGCAAGATTTATATACACCAATTCAAATAATACAGATTTTACCTTTGGGGAAACAGATTTCTTAAAATTTATTATTTTTCTTTTTTCAAAATATTCCTCTTATTTATTGAACGACCCCGAGTATATATATATATATATATATATATATATATATTAGTAAGTTAAGTAAAGTAATGTTGGTTACAGTAGTCGAGGGTGACCCTAAGGTTCCCTTTTCACAAGCTGCTACTGCACTGAGAGGTTGGGAAGGGCATTACAACTTCTCTTGGATTGCTCCACTTGACCCTTGATCCATACCTTATAATTCTGAGTGTTATGCAAGGGTATCACGTACCATTTTTGAGTCTTTCGGATGACTCGACCAGGAATTGAACCCTGGTCTTCCGGGCCATTAGGTGAACACTCTAACCATTATACCAATGTGTCGGTTATTTGAACATTATTAGTCAATTTGCTTTTAATTTTACACCAAAATGCCTCCACTTTTTATTGAACAAATCACAGCATGGTATTCATTTCCTCGTAGTCAATGGTTCTTTCCGAATGCTAAATTTCTGATTTTTTTTTAAGAGAACTAAATTTTCAAAGAAAGATTTTCTTCTCTACTTCGGCAATTAAGTTCTTAATCGATCAACGAGATAAAAAGACTAATTCCTATCGATATTTGGGACAGTTGCCAAATTTGATCCTTAATCTGTATCATCCTACTTAAATGGACACGGCGATACGAGTTCAAATCCTTGACGAGACTGATTGCATTTCACATAGCACTAATACCCTTGGGGAAGGTATGAATCCAATTATTATCCCTCCAGCTATGGGTAAATAGTAGGACAGACTAGGTTCTTCAAACTTGGTTAGGCAACTAGTCTAGGAGAAGGAAAACTCCGAATTCAAACCTGTTAAACTCCGCTTAAAAATTGACATTGTGTCATATCCTGCCCGAGCGGAGGGGTTGGTAAATAATATCATCCTACATAAAACTGCAGTTTTTGGCTAAGAAAATGTATTTTGTACTTGTTCAAATAATTATGAGCAGTTCGTCTAATTATGGTTATAAGTAGTACATAAGGAAATTAATGCCCATAATTATTTAAACATGCACAAAATTTATGCTTGGTAAGTAAAGTAAAGTTGGCTACCTTAGTCGAGGGTGACCTGAAGGCTCCATTTTCAATAGCTACCACACCAAGGTGTAGGGGAGGGCGATACTTGATTTCCAGGATTGCACCACTTTACCCTTGATCCTAAGTTTATAATGCTTTAGTGTAAGGCAAGGTGGCATCAAGTACCATTTTTTGAGTCTTTGGTATGACTCGACCTGGGATTGAACTCAGGTGTCCTGGACCATTAACGACCTGCACAATTTTCATTTTTTCATCATCTTCGCCTTATCTATGAGCAGCTACATATTTTTTTTTAATGAAATCAGAAAAATAAAAATAAAAGTGAAAAAATGAAAATATATAAAAAAAAATTAAAAACTGATGTGTCTGTTACTGGCAATAATTTTCCGACTAATCGATTTCTTTTTCAAATGTCTATTATCATAGGATAATGCAGTACTGCGTTATTGAATCATAAAATAAATTGTATCAAAAAACTCTTTAGGTTTTGAAACTTTAATTCTTTCCGACTTTTGGTATTTGAATTGGAAGGAAAAAGTTTAATAGTCAAGTGGAACTTCTTTTTTTAATGTCTTTTAAAGATTAAAATAACCTTCTGAGACTTTTCTTGGAATCTTGGAATGAGACGTTCTCAGAGTACAAACAATTGAAAATATTTAGGCTTTCAGTGAACTTATTTAATAGTCGATTGGTTGATCTCGAGATATATCAACACCGAAAAGATTATTTATTCCTGATATCAGTCTTTTTTGCGAGTTATTAAACTAAGTATTTCTAATAATTATTATGATAATAATTATTATAATAATAATTATTATTATTATAATAAAGTATTTGGACCATGCTAGAGAACTGAAAAGACGATGGAATATGAAAGTGACGATGAAACCAGTTGCAATTGGTGCGTTCGGTACAGTCTCTAAAGGATTGTTACAGGGACTGGAGGACTAGAAAATTAGAGTACGAGTGGAGGCCATCAAAACTACAGCATGGTTGATATCGACCAGCATACCGGAGACTTGAAGAGACCTGTTGTCACTTAAACTCCAGTGAGATACCAGCACCTAACGCTGGAGCAAAAAACTCCCAAATGAATAAAACAATAAGCAAATGTTGTAAACTAGCTCAAAAAAGGATTAAATGACCATCTTCATCTAACCGACCCTAAAATTTCAACTAAAATAAGATATGTTTGGAAGCGCAATTGGAGCGGGCATTACAGAGGTCACCACTAATGGCTATTTAAATAGAGATAGACAATGTCACCCACGCGATGGGGTAGTGGTTTGAGGTGTTCTGTAAACTCCAATAAAAGACAAAAGATTTCTTGATTCTTCCTCTTTTTAACTTTTGATGGCTGAGGTGCGAGAAGACAAATGTTCATCTGAATGGAGAACGAGAAAAGAACTAAAGGTATGGGAAGAATCCTTTTCCTAGAAGAACGAAGAGGCTAGCCTGATGTCCATTTATTTTTTCATATACAACCTCCAAACCGAACAGAGAGTATAAAAAAAACAAAGTTCTAATGCATAAGGTGAGTTATCTGATACAGTTGTCACACGATGACTATGGATTGCAAACATATGCTCTCTTCCTCAGCAAAATTTGATTTGACGTTATCATATTTGGCTAATTTTTCTACACTCAAATATCTGTTGAACAGTAACAAGATTAGAAGGGTGAAAAGCCAAATCTTAAAGAACCGGGTGTTTCAGAAAATTCGATATCATTTCGTAATCTAATAATTTGACCAGTTCTCGTTCAAATTATCTCAAATTTTAACAGCCTAAGTGGAAACAACTCCAAATTTTATCTTTAATGTTTTACGATATTCTTTGATTTCTTTGGGCTTTTTGTTCTTTTTTTAGGAGTGTTGGTGGGTATAGAAATACCATTTTCAGGAAAAGAAAATCCTTTTAATCATTAAACATTGAATGTTAAAGTTCGAAATCATCTGAACGAGAATTGGTCGAACTATTAGATTACCCAATTATGATATTTTTGTGACACATCCTATTTTTTGAAACACCCTACGGAATATATGTGCTATAATCAAACAGGAGACATCTCCACACTAGATGGAACCTCTCTGAAGCTAATAGACAAATTCACATACCTAGGAAGCAGCGTCTCATCAACCGAGAAATACATCGAAACACGGCTTACGAAGGCATGGACAGCAATCGATAGGTTGTCGATCATATGGAAATCAGACCTGACCGATAAAATGAAACGCAGTTTCTTCCAGGCAGCGGTCATATCGATACTGCTATATGGATGCACTACTTGGACGCTAACAAAACGGCTGGAGATGAAACTAGACGGCAATTGCACAAGAATGTTGCGAGCAATATTGAACAAATCCTGGTGGCAACACCCCATAAGGCACCAACTATACAGCCACCAGCCTCCCATCACGAAAACTATCCAAGCTAGACTAACCAGGAACGCAGGACACTGATGAAGAAGCAAGGGTGAGCTCATAAGTGATATACTCCTATGGGCCCCCACATATGGCCGGGCAAAAGCAGGACGACCAGCTCGAACATACATACAGCAGCTATGTGAGGATACCGGATGTAGCCCTGAAGACCTGCCAAAGGCGATGAACGATAGGGATAAGTGGCGAGAGAGGGTCAGGGATATCCGTGCAAGCGGCACGACATGATGATAATGATGATGATGATGATGATGATATAGTCAATTTACTTAGGGGCAGTAGAATACACTGACAGCATCTCTGCACTGAGGTGACAACTCATCACTGAATCCCCTAGATATGTCATCAAACAATCTGATGGTTAGGCTCTAGCCCTGGAGCTTTGGGGAACGTTGAGTACCCCTTCATTGCCATTGATTCTAGGTCCAATCATACCCAGAGTGGTAGCAAATGATTGGGTCCAATCTATGGGTCAAATAGAACTGTTTGACATTTAAACTGTGTTCAAACTAATATCGTGTTAAATCAAGTTGTTAGAAATAGAATTCTTTGACCATTTAACTGTGTAAACGAATGACTGGTGTTTAATTGAATTGTTAGTGATACATACGAGGTGCATACGATAAGTTTCCAGACTTTGTTTTTATTGACAGTATACACATGAAACTAGTCCCCTTCGAAGTAATCTCCTCAGGCTGCAATGCACTTGTTCTACCGTTCCAACAACATCTGGAACGCCCCATGGAAGTCGTCTTGTGTGAGCGTGTCAATGACCTTCGCCACAGCCTCTTTCATCTCCTCAGTTGTCTCATATCGACAGCCTCTGAGCTTATGGAATAAACAAAAGTCACAGGGAGCAAGGTCTGGACTATAGGGAGGGTGAGGAACTGTCTTGATGCACATCTTGGTCTAATAGTTTGTGGATGCAGTTGTGGACTGGTGTAATGTCCCGGTGGAAATGCCACTGACCCGATTTGAAGGGTGCTGGCCTCTTCCGACGGAATCTCTCCCTGAACTCCCTTAAAACCTCAACATAGTAACCCTAACCCTTTGGCCAATCAACTCTGGTGTATTGACTTCCTTACTCCTCCCACGCCTCTCATCATCCCTCACAGACTCCATGCCTTCTTTGAATCTCTTATGCCACTCAAAAACTGATGCTCGATTCATGCAAGATGGTCGAAAAGCAGTCTGAAGCATTCCATACGTTTCTGTGGCATTTTTTCCAAGTTTAAAACATAATTTTATTGCATATCGTTCTTCCTCGCGTCAGATTGCATTTCTGAAATTCACCAGCAGTGACAATCAGGCTTTAGTAGGGTGTATTCCAATTACTGCTGTAGCTGTTTATTTGAAGCTGAAATCATTGAAATTTGCCTGTCATCTCATAAGATGTATTGCAATAAGATACTGAATTTTCAAGGGCCTACGACAATTTTAAATGCCCATACGAAAAAATTCTGGAAACATATCGTATGCGCCTTGTTGCAATACTTGGAACCATTTGACTGTGTGCAAACAAGTAATGTTGAATAGAATTATTAGAGTTAAATAACAACTCTTTAAATGTATCTCTTTAAATGTGTGTCTTGATAGAATTATAAGTATTTTATTAAAATACATGGAACCATTTGACTGTGTGCTAATCAATGAATAGTGTTGAATAGAATCATCATCATCATGTCACGCCGCCTGCGCGGATATCCCTGACCGTCTCTCGCCATCTCTCCCTATCATTCATCGCCTCCGGCAGGTCTTCAGGGTTACATCCCGTGTCCTCACATAGCTGCTGTATGTAAGTTCGTGCTGGTCGTCCCACTCTTGCACATCCATGAGGGGGGGTCCACAGGAGTACATCGCTTATGAGTTCGTCCTTGCTTCTCCAGCAGTGTCCTGCGTGTCTGGTTCGTCGAACTTGTATAGTTTTTGTGATGGGGGGCAAGTGTCCGTATAGTTGGAATCTCGGGAGGTGTTGTCGCCAGGACTTGTTTAATACTGCTCTCAACATTCTTGTGTAATTTCCGTCCAGCCTCCTCTCCAGCCGCTTCGTAAGCGTCCATGTGGTGCATCCATATAGCAGTATCGACACAACCGCTGCCTGGAAGAAACTGCGTTTCATTTTATCAGTTAGGTCCGACTTCCATATGATCGAGAGCCTATCGATAGCTGTCCATGCCTTACTTGCAGCCACATTAGTGTCCACAAACAAATGATTAACATTGAATAACTGTGCAAACAACAGAAACATTTGTATGCAGACAAATTAGCTCCGACCCATTTCAAAATAAGATTAACTAAAAACTATTGACTTACAAATTATATATAAAACTATTTAACTGTGTGCAAGCAAATGAGTTCTTGTTCGTTTTAAAATGTTATCAACAAACTATACATTTACAAATCATAAGTATAAAGATAATTTGGCATTAAATAACCGACAATGGTTCATATGCCATAAAACCCAACCAAACCAAATCATATATATTTAATATTTATGTATAAAGAGGATTTGGCATTAAATAACCTACAATGTTTGATATACCATAAAACCCAACCAAACCAAATCATATATATTTAATATTTATGTTTAAAGAGGATTTGGCATTAAATAACCTACAATGGTTGATATGCCCTACATCCTAAACAAACCAAATCCTATATATTTAATATATATGTTTAAAGAAGATTTGCATTAAATAACTTACAATGGTTGATATGCCATAAAACCAAACCCAATCAACCAAATCGATCAATCATTTTTTAAGTAGGTATATTTAAGTTTGTTAACTTTGCTCTCTTGGGTTTCTTTGTTAATTTTTTTTTTTTTTTTGCTTTTTTTTGCGAGGTAGTTTTGACATGCTTAAAAGATTATTATTTTTTTCTTAATTCGTTTTTTTTTCTTGAAAAGTATCTTGGGTGGAATAAAAAGAATTTTGATAGGATAGTTGCCACCTCTTCAGGTGTTTGAAAAACTCGTCCATCAAGATAAATTCTGTAAACTGTGTAATAGGTGGCAATGAAATGGAGCAAGTCTGAAGTATAACAAGGCTGTGAAAGATTATAGCCAGCCGAAATCTTCTGTTTTTCAGATGCAATCTTCACAAGAGGAATGGTGAGATGCCACACGTGCACAATTGATCTTAACTGACTTATATACCCATTCACATCACATCCGTATCTAATCACTAATGGTGCATTCTGCTATAGACATAATATCGACAGGGAGGATTTAGTTGGACTGTACTAATGTTGTTCCACTTAAAGTTTTTAAAACTTTCGTAGGATCGAGGTCTATTTTCAGTTTGGGTTTCTTTGCTTAAGGCATATCAACTTTTTTAATGACACATCGAATTTCGTGGATTATTTTCTACTTTAGGTTTTTATAAAACTTTCCTTGTGTCAAGGTCTATTTTCAGCAGTAGTTTCTATGTTTAATGGCATATCAAATTTTATGGGGGATGTTCTAGTTAAGGTTTTTTTTATAAAACATTCGTTGTGTCACAGTCTATTTTTAGCAGCAGTTTCTTTGTTTAATGATATATCAACTTTCGTGGATTATTGAGAGCTAAAGTAATCATTGTAGAACAGTAATGGGGCTATTTAACCTATACCTTAGAAGATATGTGGGTTCATATCTTTCACAAGAATATTAACCCGAAAGTGAACCTAGTAACGTGATAAGAGTTCGAACTCACTGAATTGCAGTCCAGAAGGTTAGCCACTACGCCAAGGAAATTCCCACAGGGATGTTTTCAGCCGTGCTTTATCATTTTTATTTCTACAATAAATATCACTAAATATAACAATGTATCACCATGAGACTCATTTCGTAGAATGATCGTTTTTCACCGACAATGCTGTTGTGTATTCATGAGAGTACAGCAGTAACGATGGTCATCCCTGCTTTATATTTAGCTTCAATTAGAAGCAAATAAGGATGACGCAAACAATATGTTCAGATAATTACCTTAATCTTTCATTTTTTTCTTCACAACAATCTTAACGGGGTTTTTCACTGAAATTACCGTATTTTAGACTCCGGTGAATAAGCTGAATGTATGTATGTTTGTACGATATATATATATATATATATATATATATATATATATATATATATATATATATAACTGACACGGCCACAGCTCAGAATATATATATATATATATATATATATATATATATATATATATATATATATATATTCTGAGCAGTGTGTGTTTCAGTAATACTGTATGGTTACACCGCTTCGACTTTAACGAAATACATTGAGGTAAAGCAAGATAGGGACTATATAAAGACACTGCGTATTGTTTTGAAAATAGCCTGGATGTAACAACCACTAATTCAACTGCTGTATTACTGCATATCTCCTATCTTACAAACGAACCAAGTCAGACGATCAAGACTACGTGGGTACTGCTGGGGAAGTAAGAAGGAACTCATAAGTGACGTTTTCCGATGCCTTTCTACACAGGGATACACCAGTGGTAACCGATCAGTAAAAATTTACATTGATCATCTCTTTGCGAACACTGGATGCTGTCTAGAGGATTTACTAAGATTGATGGCGAAATAGAGTCAAGAGAATCCAAGAAGTTCTTTACTTTTTTGCTGTTTAACTCTCGCTTTGGACTTCTTGCTGGGCGTGGATGATCTTTTTTATCTCATGATCCAAGACAATTTTGTGTTTTATTTTCTTGGACATACACTGATTTGTGCATATAATGGTCAGATTTTAATCTCTTGCACAATTTCCAGTAGATTACCTTTCCCACCCAGTCATGCCTACTCTTGTATTTCGTTTGTGCTAGTTTACTGTGTTCGATTATCATGTTATTAACCGTTTCATGTTTGTAACCACAAAAACTAAACTTTTGTCGATTATTAATTTTTTCTTTAACATTAAAAATTCTAATGGAAGTATTTTCTGATGCTATTAAAAGAGATCGTATTTCTCTCTTTAGGCTTGCTCTTCTAATCTACGTATAGAGCATCTCTTGGGTTAAAGTCATCGTTTCTAAACATTTCAAAGTATCTTTGGCAGTTTCTTTTTTTAAAGTGTTTATGCCATAAAGAAAATCATTATTTTCTGGTTCTTGAATATCACTCTAAGGCTGTGTATGGAAATGAGTAAATTTTCCCTCGACGAAGGACCCAATTGGGTCTAATGCACATGCACACGCAAATACGGGTGCTGGTGTAAGTGTACGGGAGGTCATCTAATATATGTCTAAGTGAATTTGAGTGGATATGAAAGCATTATCACACACACATAGACGCACACACACACACACACACACACACACATATTGCCCAGTCGGCTTGGGCTGTAGAATACACTGACTACACACCCTTGTATATGACACTATTTGATAAGACAATCAAATGGTGAGGCTCCAGTGATGCTGGAGCTTTGGGAAATGTGGAGCACCAATTCATTGCCATTGCTCCCGGGTCCACTCAGGCCAGGAATGGTCGCACCTGATAGGGCCCTATTTATGGGTTCAATAGAACTAACTGCATACTTATGGTAAACTGAATTGTTTGAATTAGAAACATTTGAATAAACTGAAGAGCTTGAAGTTGAAATGTTTTTGACAATCAAACTGTACTTAGATTTAAACTGCGTACTTACGCTAAACTGAATTGTGTGAAATGGAACTATTTTTGACACTGGAACTCCACTTACACCAAACTGAATTGTTTAATATAGAACTGTTTTGACATTTAACTGTGTGTAAACAAAATCTGTGCATATACTAAACTGAATTAGCTGAATTAGAACTGTTTGAATAAACTGAATTGCTTGAAATAGAAATGTTTTTAACAATTAAGCTGTGTACACATGCTAATCTGAATTGTTTGAAATAGAGCTATCTGCATAAAAATGGATTTTGCGTTAAATAACCTACAAATGTTGATATGCCATAAAACTCAGCTAACCAACCAACCAACCAACCAACAAACCAACCAACCAACCAACCAACACACGCACACACACACACATCACACGTGTATATTTATGCAGGTGTGAGTGATATGTGTGTGGGTATATGCGTGCATTTGTGTATGCGTATGTTTGGTCTGATTTGGTTTTATGGCATATCAAATATTAATGGTTATTTAATGCCAAATCCTGTTTTTACATATATAGTACCTATATGATTTGCAAACATATTTTATAGATGCGCAGAGTTAATGATCAAACAGTTCTACTTATAACAATTCAACTTAGCATAAGTCAACAAAATAAATTATTCCAAGTATTGCTATGTATCACTAAAAATTTAATTAAACATCAGTCTTTTGTTTATAAACAGTTATGATAAGCCAGTTCTTTTTCAAACAATTCGTTTTAGCATGCCATTTGTTTACACTCAATTTAAATGTCAATTAGTTCTATTTGACCATTGATATGACCCTATCAGGTGTTACCACTCCTGGCCAGAGAGGACCTGGGAGCGATGGCAATGAAGGGGTATTCCGCATTCCCCAAAGTCGCACCATCAGATTTTTAACGTCGTATCTGGACACTCCTTGGGAGGGTCTTACCCCTCTGCAGAGATGAAGTCGGTGTATTTACGGCACCAACCGACTCGGCTGCATGTCTTGTATAGCAGTTGAAGGATGAAAGACAACACTTCTTATAAGACTATAACTCACACATTTTAACCTAAAAAAGAGTTGAAGCTTCTGTAGTGTGTGAAAGACGGACAGAGAGAGGAATAGACTGAGACAGATTGCTATATTGACTCATAACTTCTTCTCTTGATCATAGCACGCTGTATTATTTTTAAAAAATACTCTTGGCACTTCTGCTATTTCGGCCAGGGTTACTCAACCGGAGAGTCTGAGACCGCTATCTCCAACAGTGACGGCAAGCCTGTTCTCTCTCAGGTCCTCACTGACTCTAACTGACCCAACTGGCAAGCAGGCATCTGCATATATTATTTCATAACGCCCACAACTTCCCTGACTGTTTCCGCTTATTTACACTGGTGCATTTCTGATTGACGGCTCGATTAAGGGTCAGTATGCAACACATCGACAACATCCTTAGGAAAAACCAAAATGGCTTCCGAAGAAATAGATTCACGACCTCACAAATATTGACCATCCGTAGAATCCTTGAAGGCGTACGGGCAAAAAACCTACGGGTGACATTACTATTTGTCGACTTTACCAAGGCCTTCGATTCCATTCACAGAGGGAAGATGGAACAAATCCTACTAGCATACGGCCTACAAAAAGAAACCGTAGCAGCAATAACGATTCTCTATAGAAACACCAAAGTGAAAGTAAGTTCACCGGATGGAGACACAGAATACTTCAACATTGTAGCAGGAGTACTACAAGGGGACATGCGAGCCCCATACCTCTTAATCAGTTGTCTAGACTACGTGCTTCGAATATTGATTGATAAAATTAGAGAAAATGGCTTTGAACTGACTACGCCGATGACCTAGCGATACTTGCAAATACACCCAACTAAGCCGAAACACTACTGCATAGTTTTGAATGAACCGTCGCAGGCATTGGCTTCTTGACCAATGCACACAAAACTGTGCTTTAATCAAACAGGCGAAATTTCCACACTAGATGGAACCTCTCTGAAACTGGTAGACAAGTTCACCTACCTAGGAAGCAGTATCTTATCAACCGAAAAATACATCGACTCGCCGCTAACGAAGGCATGGAAAACAACTATCGGCTATCGACCATATGGAAATCAGACCCGACCGATAAAATGAAACGCAGTTTCTTCCAGGCAGCGGTCGTATCGATACTGCTGTATGGATGCACTACTTGGACGCTAACAAAGTCCCTAGAGAAGAAACTAGACGGCAATTACACAAGGATGTTGCCAGAATATTGAACAAGTCCCGGCGGCAACACCCAACAAGGCACCAACTGTACGGCCACCTGCCTCCTATCACGAAAACTATCCAAGTTAGACGAACCAGACATGCAGGACACTGCTGGAGAGGCAGAGACGAGCTCATAAGTGATGTACTCCTATGGACCCCCACATATGGCCAAGTAAAAGCAGGGCGACCAGCTCGAACATACATACAGCAGCTACGTGAGGATACGGGATGTAGCCCTGAAGACCTGCCAGAGGCGATGAACGATTGGGAGAAGTAGCGAGGGAGGGTCAGGGATATCCCTGCTAGCGGCATGACATGATAATTATGATGCAACATATGCGTGCGGTATAACTGTGTACGATATATATATATATATATATATATAAGTTGTGTCAGTTTATATTTAACGTCATTTGATTGGATTAAGAAAAAGTCGTATTGCTAATTCAAGAAAGGTTGTATTAGAAAAAAAGTTCTTTCAATTCATGCTGATGATTCTTTTTAACATTTTTATTCAATGATTCCACTGTTGTTATCATCGGCTGCTTCAATACACGACCGAATCTGATGATATTTATCAATTTTTGACATAGTGCTGGTTATGGCAGACTAGAGATATTGTATGTATTCTTGGGGGTGTTAATTACCCCTTTATCTCTCCTTATCTTTCCTTATCCATCAATCCATTTATCTTCCTCTCTCTCTCTCGATTACGTCCGATACGTTTTTGAATAGTCCAGTGAATTTAATCAAGAAGACTGGTATGCATCAATGCTTTAGTTGTCTAAGCTTTATGAAAAGATGCAGAATTTTTTGGAAAGCATTGATTCTTTAGCCCAGTGGAAAAGTGAAAAAAAAATTGAAAAGTCTTGATATCTCCCTCGTTGCTGACAACTTCTAGAAATATCACAGTACAAAGAATTTAACTTGCATGTTTACCTTTTCGTTCTGATAGAAGTTTTTCTCATCGCAGAAAAATCAAATGATATGAATCCATCGCTATTGCTCCCAGGTATAGTGAAAATAGAAATGATTATTGTGTTCTCCAGGATTAGCAGGGCAACCAGTCAAGAAGGAAGAGCCTAAAGTCAAACCGCTTTCCAAGACGTTATCGTCTCAGGTGGCAGTGCAAGGCTAGTAACTACCTATGTCTGACCTTTCTTGAATGTTCCACTAAAAAATAAAGTCTTATAATTTCTTAAAATAAAAAAAATATTTCTACACTTCATATTTGCCGACAGCACCGTTATTTTAGTTCAATCATCTTTATACTTGCAAGGGTTGCGAGAAAACCTAAAAATACCACACAGACATTCACTTGAAGACCTTTTTATATATATATACATATATATATATATATATAGAGAGAGAGAGAGAGAGAGAGATAGAGAGAGAGAGAGAGGTGAAAATAAGTACAAGACACCCCATTGAATTGTTAATAATTTTCTTATTATTGCAATAATTTACATATACAGTGGTGGAAATAAGTACACCTCATTGAATTGTAAATCATTTTCTTATTACTGCACAAATTCCTCTGATAATTTTCTGTGTGGTACCTTGATCCGATGGGTATTATATATATTTGATTTTATAACAATTTTCCACCAAAGAAAGTTATCAAGAAAAATACGTTTTCGAGTGTGCAAATAAATATAAGACAGTTATGAAAATTTGTTTAACAGCAAAATTGTACAAAACTTGATATTTACATTTATCCCCTTTCAACTGCAATGCTTCAACACACTTGTTTTGCATTGAATTAACAAGTTTTCTCAAAGTTTCAGATTGAATTTCATTCCAATACTGTTTAATGCAAGATTTTAAAGTTTCTCTTTCTTTAAATTGACGTTTATTTTTGTATACTCTTCTTGACAAAATTCCCCACAAATTTTCTATTGGGTTTAAATCTGGAAACTTAGTGGACCAGTCCAAAACTTTAATAATTTTTGTTTTAAACCAGTTTTCCATGAGCTTAGAAATGAGTGGCTGCGTTAGCCTCGGTACAGCAACCAGTTTATGAAAATAAAACTAAATTCAAACAAACTATATTCATCTTGAAAATCCAATCTAAGGTAGAGACTTTAAGTAAATACAAAGTTCTTGAAAGCAATTCATTAGTCTAATGGGTAGAGTGTACGCCAATGGTCCGGCAGACCAGGGTTCAATCCCAGGTCGAGTTATGCCAAAAACTTAAATAATGGTACTTGATAATCCTTTTTCCACACTCAGAATTATGAGGTACGTATCAAGGGTAAAGTGGAGCAATCAAGGGGGAAGAAGTAGCGTCCTCCCCTACACCTCGGTGTAGTAGTATTGAAAAGGGAGCCTTCGGGTCGCCCTCGACTAAGGTCGCCAACTTTACTTTACAACCTTATAAGGTTATTTACAGATATTCCAACTTATTAATAATAATGATTATTTCTTTTCATAGAGTTATATAGTTTGAAGTAATAAGTATCTTGAGCCGAAGATGAGAGTCTACCAGGTGCTATCTGTCCGGCTCTAAGTTGTCTTGAGAGTAATATTAATAATGTAGTGACCCTACACTCACATAGGCACATGACTTGAGCTTCCCAAACGGATATGGTTTAGTGTTATACCGAGTACACCTGAGTAAAAACTGTAATGAGGATGATGATCAAGATGTGGATAGGGGTGGGGAAAATGATGCCTATGCCATAGATAGCGCTAAATTAAAGGTTCGACTATGCAGAACTGAACAAGCGCCAAGGCATAGATTTTCTTTTACGAGCAATCAATTATAAGTCGTTGTTTGCTGGGAAAGTGAGAAATCTTTCTCGAACTGTCAATTACTCTTATTAGTCTCTGAAACTTTTGTTAAAAAAGAATTCTAAAATCTTATAATTTCTTTGCGTTTTTTAAAACTTTTTTGTACACCTCGTATTTGTCAACACCATCGTTATTTTCCTTTATCCATCATTATGCGTGTTGTGGTTACTTGTTTTTAAAAAAGGATAACACATTAGTTGGTTTAGTGTTTCTTCTCCAATAAGTTTTTCTTCATATCAGGCGTCTAGAGGTGATCAAGTGACAACAAGTTTTCTCAAATATACAGCATCTTTTTAAGCTCATCAAAAACGCAGGAATTTAGTGGTTTAAATGGTCACTTCATAGAATATCTAATCTTAATTTTTCAGTTCTTTTGTTTTAGCGAAACACGTTTTACAGATAGACTTATCTACATTGTCTACAATTATCTCAGTTTTTTAACAAGGTCTTTATATATATATATATATATATATATATATATATATCTTTTTGTTATTCATTTTCTTTTATCTTTATGATGATGTCTGCTGATTGGCCACTTCTAGAATATAGCAGAATCTCTTTATAGTAATTATTATGTAACGTGATATGGTAAGTTATAAGTAACGTGATATGGTTACTTATATGTAACGTGATATAGTAAGTTATAAAGAAAACGAAAGGCTAAATTCTAAGGAAAGAAAGAGAGAAGAAAAAATTAGAAAGATAAAAAGCAGACATGGGCGCAGGTAGTTGACCTCTGTGTGACTTAGGCAAAAGCACTCGTGGGTCAGCCGGTCACGGGTGGATGACAGCGTTAGTTGAGGATGACTAGAGAAAAACTGGAGGTCTCAAGTACTGGTACGCATGTGCGGAGCCAGGGGAAGTGGATGTTCCTCACGCCGACATCAGGTGGAAGAGAGGGGATAACTCGTTTTTGAGAATTGTGGGCGAAACGTGATGAGGTAAAGACAGACTGTTGAACACAAGCTGCGAAGATGTGAGGAGGCGTAAATTTACGTGCCACATTTAATGGGTGCGCTCCAAAGGGGTCCTTAGACTAGACGCGACACAGTGGACAAACATGTTAGAAATACAACAGAAAACCAGGACGAAAATTCAAGGTCTGTGTAATCTCCTTCTTTGTCACCTTGATATGTTGCTTGTGTTTGCCTAGCTAATGCTTTCATACTCGCTTTCTCCCGGCGACTACCTACGAATTGTAGTTGTAAATAAACCTTTGGATAGTTAAACAGAGCTTCTTGCGTTCGTCAACTTTTACCACAGCAGGGTCACAACAGGGACCTGAAAGTACGAACGTCAAGACGGTGCCGTTATGGTAAATACTGTCTCATTTGTACCGTTATGGTATAATCAAACACTGAATTTTCACTTTCTAACTCACAGGTCATTTATTCTAGAGAATAAGTCGCAGCAAGTCATCTTAAAACTCTAATATGTTCCTTAGTGTTCTAAATAATGTCACTAATGCTGTTGTCTGGTTGGTTTTCGTCTCTTTTTGCATTTTCAGTTCTAAAAAGTTAGAAGAAGACAGGAGTTAATGCCTTCCCCAAGGGCATAAGCATAAACTGAAACATCACAGCTTCATCGAAAATTGAAATTTGCTTCGCGGGGTCCATTTTCTAGGCCCACAACCGTAATACAACTCGTACCCCCTTGTTTGTTTGGATTTTATGGCAAATCCACCTTTGTAGGTTATTTAATGCCAAATCTATTTTTATGCAAATAAACGGTTCTATTTCAAACAATTCAGTTAAGAATAAGTACACAGTTTAATTTTCAAAGACATTTCTATTTCAAACAAGTCAGTTTAGTCAAACAGTTCCAATTAAAACAATTCATTTTAGTATAAACAAAGTTTTTGTTTACACACGGTTAAATATAAAAACAGTTCTATTTCAAGCAATTCAGTTTAGCCTAACAACAGTTTCAATGTCAAAAACAGTTCTATTTCAAGCAATTCCATTTAGCATACAAAAACAGTTCTATTTTGAGCAATTCCGTATAGCATAAGTATGCAGTTTAAATGTCAAAACCGTTTTATTTCAAGCAGTTGAGATTAGTATGAGTACGCAGTTTACTTTTATTCGACCAATGCTACCATTCCGAATCCGCGTAAACCTGGGAGCGATGGCAATAAAAGGGGGTACTCCGTATTCTCCAAAGCTCCAGCATTACTGGAGCCTCACCAACAGATTGTTTAGTGTCATATCCAGGCCACTCGTTGAGTGGGTGAGTCTTACCCCTCAACTAGATGCAGTCGGTGTATTCTACCACCCTAGCAGACCGGGTAACTTAACCCATTGGTATCATTCTGTGGCCATTAAATGATTTTATATCCAATCACATATTTATCATCTCGCAGGCGGTGATTAAAATTTACTAACTGAATCCCTTGTAGAGGGAAAAGACTCTCCAATGAGTATACGTTGATTGATGAGGCTCTGGAGTGCTGGAGAGAATAAAGTTATCCCGTCATTACCATTGCACCCGGGCTAATGGGTTTATTTTTTATGTTTATAAATTCACGTTCATCTTTATCATCGTTAATTTTCATCGTTGTTTTAAATGTTTATTGAGTTCCGATTTTTATATTTATTGATTAATGTTCATTTTTTTATGCTTAGTAATTTATTTTTATTATTATTGAATTATGTCCATCTGATGATCTTAAATACTTTATGATTATATCGATGACAATTTATGGAGGTACCCGTGGTGTAATTGTTATCGTCGCAGGAAATGGACACGGTGACACGTTTTCAAATTCTGGACGAGACTGATTGCATTTCACATAGCACTAATACCCTTGGGAAAGGTATGAATCCAATCATTCTCCCTCCAGCTATGGGTAAATAGTAGGAAAGTCTTGGTGAGGCGACTAGTCTAGGAGAAGGAAAACTCTGAATTCAACTCTGAATTCAAATCTGAATTCAAACTCCGCTTAAAAATTGACCTTGTGTTATATCCTGCCCAAGCGGAGGGGTAGGTAAATATGATATCGATGAAAATTAAGTGTTATTTATTTTTTAGGTTTATTGAATCATGTATATTTTTGTATTTATCTAATCATGTTAATTTTTGTGTTTATTGAATCCTGTTTATTTTTGTGTTTATCTAATCATGTTTATTTTTGTGTTTATTGAATAATGTTTATTTTTGTGTTTATCTAAAAAATTGTTTATTTTTGTGTTTATCTAATAATGTTTATTTATGTGTTTATCTAATGTTTATTTTTGTGTTTATTGAATCATGTTTATATTTGTGTTCATCTAATCATATATATATTTGTGTTTATCTA
Organism: Sepioteuthis lessoniana; assembly: GCA_963585895.1. Taxonomy (NCBI): domain Eukaryota; kingdom Metazoa; phylum Mollusca; class Cephalopoda; order Myopsida; family Loliginidae; genus Sepioteuthis; species Sepioteuthis lessoniana. The sequence goes on along the minus strand of OY757910.1, from coordinate 91,116,376 downwards.
ACCATGTTTATTTTTGTGTTTATTGAATCATGTATATTTTTGTGTTTAGTGAATCATGTTTATTTTTGTGTTTATCTAATCATGCTTATGTTTGTGTTTATTGAAACATGTTTATATTTATTATCTAATCATGTTTGTTTTTGTGTTTATTGAATCATATTTATTTTTGGGTATATTGAATCATGTTTAATGTTGTGTTTATCTAACCATGTTTATTTTTGTGTTTATTGAATCATGTTTATTTCTCTGTATATTGAATCATATATATTTTTGTGCTTATGTAATCATGTTTATTTTTGTGTTTATCTAATCATGTTTATTTTTGTGTTTATTGAATCATGTATATTTTTGTGTTCATCTCATCATCATCATATCGCGCTGGTAGCACGAATATCGCTGACACTCTCTTGCCACTCCTCCCTATCATTCATCGCCCTTGGTAGGTCTTCAGAACAGCATCCCGTATCCTCACATAGCTGCTGAATGTATGTTCGTGCTGGTCATCCTGCTTTTGCACGGCCATGTGTGGGGGTCCATAAGAGTACATCTCTTATGAGTTCTTCCCTGCTTCTCCAGCTGTTTCCTGCATGTCTGGTTCGTCTAACTTGAATAGTTTTCGTGATAGGGGGCAGGTGGCCGTACAGTTGGTGCCTTGTGGGGTGTTACCGCCAGGACTTGTTTAAGATTGCACGCAGCATTCTTGTGTAATTGCCATCTAGCTTCTTCTCCAGCTGTTTTGTTAGCGTCCATGAAGTGTATCCATATAGCAGTATCGGTGTGACCGCTGCCTGGAAGAAACTGCGTTTCATTTTATCGGTTAGGTCTGATTTCCATATAATCGATAGCCTATTGATAGCTGTCCATGCTTTCGTTAACCTCGTTTCGATGTCCTTTTCGGTTGATTCGACGCTGCTTCCTAGGTAAGTGAATTTGTCTACTAGTTTAAGAGGGGTTCCTTCTAGAGTGGAGATGTCCCCCGCTTGATTATAGCACATATATTCCGTTTTGTGTGCATTAACATAGAGGCCTGTGCTTGTTGCTGCTCGTTCCAAACTATGCAGTAGTGTTTCGGCTTGGTCAGGTGTATTTGCCAGTATCGCTATGTCATCGGCGTAGTCAGCGTCGGTAATTGTTGTTGCGGGGTACCTTTTGCTACTTTTCTTCGTCAGTTCGAAGCCATTCTCTCTGATTTTGTCAATCGATGTTCTAAGTACGTAGTCTAGACAAATGATAAAGAGGTACGGGGCCAGCGTGTCCCCTTGTAGTACTCCTGCTACAAGGTCAAAGTATTCTATGTCTCCATCTGGTGATCGTACTTTTACTTTAGTGTTTCTATAGAGAATCGTTATTGCCGCTACGGTTTCTTTAGGTATGCCGTACGCTAGTAGGATTTGTTCCATCTTTCCTCTGTGAATGGAATCGAAACCCTTGGTAAAGTCAACATATATTAATATCGCTTGTAGGTTTTTTGCCCGAACACCTTCAAGGATTCTACGGATGGTTAATATTTGTGAGGTCGTGGATCTATTTCTTCGGAAGCCATTTTGGTTTTTTCTAAGTATGTTGTCGATTTCGGGTTCTATGCGGTTTCGTAGTAGGGCATTGTAGATTTTGGCTGCTATGGATGTAAGTGTTATGCCTTGGTAGTTTTTGGCTAATCCGAGGTCCCCCTTTTTAGGGAAAGGGAGTATGCATCCCTTCATCCATCTATCTATAGGATTTTGATTGTATACTGCGTTGCAGTGTCGGAGCAGTATGTCGTCGAATTGTCTGTCTTCCATACTTCCGGGGGAATTTCGTCCAACCCTGCAGCTTTCCTATTTTTAATTTTTCTGAGAACCGAGTCGAGTTCTTCTTGTGTGAACGGTCCTAGTTTAATGTCTAATTGTTTGCTAATTATTCTGGTGATTGGTTCATGTGTTATTTTCGGTAAGTTTCCTAGTAAGTTTTCGAAGTGCTGTTTCCACAGTTTTATTCTTTCTTGTTGGTTTGCTGCTTTTAGTTTTGCTTTGGCTGTGTTCTTTCTTCTACTCACTTCGTTTATTGTTTGCCAGGCTATCCTAGATTGTCTAACTTCCACTGAGTCTCTAATCTTATCTATCTGTTTTTGAATGTATTCTGTCTTTTCCTTTATATATATGCCTGCTATGTTTATTTTTGTGTTTATTGAATCATGTTTATTTTTTGTGTTTATTGAATCATGTTTATTTTTAGTTTATTGAATCATGTTTATTTTTGTGTTTATTGAATCATGTTTATTTTTGTGTTTATTGAATCATGTTTATTTTTGTGTTTATTGAATCATGTTTCTTTCTGTGTTTATCTAATCATGGTTATTTTTGTGTTTATTGAATCATGTATATTTTTGTGTTTATCTTATCATGTTTATTTTTGTTTTTATTGAATCATGTTTATTTTGGGGTTTTTGACGGTTACGACCATTACATTTTGTTTATCAACTGTTGGGCATTTTTCGTTTTTCTCTTTTGTTTTTATTAATTTTTTGTTTATTAATTCAATGTTTTTAAAATTTTTTTTTTAATGTTAATCAAAATATGTTCATTAATTTTATGCTTATTAAGTTTATGTTTTATTGATTTTATGTTTATTAATTTTATCTTTATCAATTTTATTTTCATTATTTTATGTTTATTAGTTTATGTTTATTGATTTTATGTTTCTATAATTTTATGTTTATTTTTTTCATGCTTATTAATTTTATGTTTTTATAATTTTATGTTTATGTTTATTGATATATGTCAATCAAGTTTTTGTTTATTGATTTTATGTTTGATTTTATGTTCATTAACTGCCTCATTGGCCTAGAGTGATCGCCAGCGGTCCGGGAGACATGGGTTCAATCCCAGGTCACGTCATACCAAAGACATTAAAAATGGTACTTGATACCTCCTTGCTTAACACTCAGCAATAAAGGGTACGTATCAAGGGTGTAAAGGTTATCGTGGTGTAATGTTTAAATCGATGGACTGCGGAATCGTAGTAAGCGAGTTCGAACTCCGGTCGCGCTATTACGTTCACTTTCGGGCAAATACCCTTGGGAAAGGTATTGAACCCCCTATTCCTCCCAGCTATGGGTTAAATAGTACCACTATTGTCCTTCTTGGAGAATAGATTTGGCATTAAATATCCTTCAAAGGTTGATATGATAAAGAAACCAAACCAAAAACGTAATTTCTATTAATTTGTATTTATTTATCATGTCAACTCAGTGATGGTTATTTTACATTTATTGATTTTTGTCTATTTTTATGTTTCTTTTTGCAATAAATTAGATCGTATGACAAACGTTGAAGAATTAGAATAAACTTACATGAATTAATAATGCGCGTGCGCGCTCACACACACATCTGCATTTATATATATATATATATATATATATATATATATATATATATATATATAATTAGCAAAGACACCATTGGCATTGACTGCAGGGGAACTCAAAAAAAATAACGAAACACACATAAAGTTTATTTTTTCTTATTAATTCATATTTATCTTTTATCATTCTAAGTATGTTTTATGTTTATTAATTTTTTATGCCCGTTAATTTATCTTTATTTTATGCTCATGCTTTCTTTGTTAATTAATTTTGTTAATTTTTATGTTTATTAATTTTTTATGCCCGTTAATTTATCTTTATTTTATGCCAATGCTTTCTTTGTTAATTAATTTTGTTAATTTTTATTTTTATATTCATGACAAATATTCTTATTTCTATGTTTATTATTTTTTAGTGTTTTTTATGCTAATTAAATTCATGCTTATTTTTCTGCTTATTGATTTGTTTGTTTTTATGCCTATTAATCAATGTTGATTTTGTGTTCATTTATTGATGTCTATTCTGAAAGTTTATCAAAATATATTCATTTATTGGTTTCTTAATTTTCAGAAAATTCTTTCATTATATAGATTTGTTACATTTATATATAATTAGTTTATTTATTATGTTTTTCTTGTCGTAACCAATCTTATTCTATGTTTATTAATTAAGGTTTATTTTATTATGTTTATCGATTTATATTTATTTCAAAGTTTATGTTTTTCGTGTTTAATATTAGTTTTCTATGTGATCTGTATATAATTAATATCTATATGATAGTTTTCTGCAGTCGGTCATAGATTATATAGTTTTCCGTAAAGGTCCAGTTATTTTTCCCGAACTGCATTTAACATTTATTCAGCTGGAAGAAAGACATCCACTATCGGACAATTTTCGAGCATTTCAGAATGCCCAAGTCAAATGCAAATTCCATTTTCTGTGCTGACTTGGATGACACAATATAAATTTAAAATAAACGTTACAAATCCTGATTTTTCTTATCCGTGCCCGAACACACCAAGCACTGTCTTAGCTGACCATTGACTGTTTCCGGATAAAACATCAGCTCAGTAACACGAAATATCTTCCCTTAGTCAGAAACAAAATTCTACGAAACAGGATATGACATACAACCTATGGAAGCTCTTTATTTTAGATGAATGATTCCGTTCTCATGCGAATGCCCCAGGTCTCCTCTATTTGAAGCTGAATTATACCCGCTAGCCCTTGTCCACATGACCTCTTCTTTTCAACTTGCTTTCGGTCCAGATTTTCACAAGACCTATCCTTTGGCCTGATATAATAGTATTGAACATTTGTCATCGTCATAGCAGTCTCTCACTCTGCATCATCACACGCATGCCACTCCTAACAAATAACAAGTTCGAATTCATTATCATCTAACAAGTCCAGAGTCAATGAACTTTTGAATGTTTATTACAAAATCTAAAGTTTAAACCTTTTGTTTTTGATTCAAAACAAATTCAATTGATATAAAAGTAAAAGTAAGGTTGGCGACCTTAATCAAGGGTAACAAGAAGGCTCCCTTTTCAATAGCTACTACACCGACGTGTATAGGAGGACGCTACTTCTTTCCCTTGATCGCTGCACTATACCTTTGATCCTTACCTTATAATGCTGAGTGTTAAGCATCAAGTACAATGTTTTGAGTCTTTGGTATGACTCGACCTGGGATTGAACCCCGGTCTCCCGGACCATTGGCAACCAGTCTACTCATTAAGCCACAAAAATCAAAAAAACAAAACTTTAATTACTATTAATTATATTCATTAGCTAATTAACAAAAAGAAAAGAACTTGACATTGATGGATGTTATTTTTGAATTATTATTTATATGATCAGTTCGTTTCAAATAATTTTTGCATTATGTATATATATATATATATTTTATTAAATTCAGGAAAATTGATACAAAATAATTAGCAAAGACACCATTGGCATTAACAGTAGAGGAAGGTAGATAATCATCTTTGTTCACAATAACCACTCCAGCACCTTTATCAGGTCTGGTAAGAACAACATCATTATTCATTTTTAATTGTTTTGCCGATTCAAAGTGCATCCTCTGCCACAGGAAACCCTGAGAATCGACAGTGGTATTAGCAAAAGTCTGGCTCAGACTTTTGCTAATACCACATGCAGTTAAACAATCATACTTTAAATATATTTGGGGAACTGCTAGATACTGGGGGGACTTAGGTTATTTTTTTCTCACCTCTAATCTGGCAATCCAAATTATATACCCCCGTATATTTTCCGGTGTATAAAAAACTCGAAAAATGCCGGGCGAAAAGGCCTTCGTGTGTTTCGTTATTTTATTTGAGTTCCCCTACTGTCAATGCCAATGGTGTCTTTGCTAATTATTACTATTATTATTATTATTATTATATATATATGTATAAATGCACATGTGTGTGTGTGCGCGCACGCGCGCATTATTAATTCATGTAAGTTTATTCTAATACTTCAACGTTTGTCATACGATCTATTACTGTTTGTTTTTCATAGAAGTCTAATAGACAGACAGTCGGTTCAGATCTCCCGGACTCATCTAAATATTCTAGATGTGCTCGGACACTGGTCAAGAAGCAAGAACAAACTCATAAGTTACTTTCTTCTATGGTCCCCTAAACATGGACGAGCTAGTTTTGGCTAACCAGCAAGAACTTATTTACATTGGCTCTGTGCGGACGCAGGATGTAGTTTGGAAGACCTGTCGGGAGCGATTGATGATAGAGATTATACTGTAAGCCAGACTTAATAACAATAATTAGGAAATTGATATCAATGATTCATATCAAATAAAATTATCAGTGTTAAATAGCAATACTTGAAACTATTTAAATGTGTGCAAACCAATAATTAATCCTAAATTGAATTTCCTTAATCAGAATGTGCAGCAAGCACTTCGTACGACATACAGAACCACTGGACAGATGTTTCAATTTTATTAGATCTATTCAGCCGTGGATACCGTGATCTCCCCACCTGGAGATCTAACCAGCGACTAAAGAATTCAGAGCCGGAACTCTACCACTAAGCTACATTGCACACAAGCGATGTTGAATTAACTATTCATGGTAAATACTCGGCTCGGTGTAGTTTGATCCGTATTCTTACAGAAGACACGATCACTTCCAGGCTATGTCTTCCCAAGAGGATTGGAGATACGCATCCACGTAAACATGACTAGTTAATCATTATATATATATATATATATATATATATATATATATATATATATAAAATGATCTTTGATAACTTCTCTTAGACTGCTCCACTTTCAATATTTATGATAAAGACTGCTTCCTCACAAAAAAAAACAAACAAAAAAAAAAACATTTATCTCACCGTCGGCGAGGCTTAGAATGTGCTAACTGAATCCCCCGCTGAAAAGTTACAGAACCCCCAAAAAAAAGGATGTCCTGGGTATCGCTCTAAACAATATCTGAAGGTGAGGCTCTGGTTTGGAGAATTTGGAGAGTGCAGAGTACTTTTTCATTGCAATTACTCTCGTGTCCATCCCGACGTAGAGTTGTAGTACATCTAATGGTCCTATCTATCGGGTAAATAGATCTGTTAGCAAATAATTCGTACTTTATAGAGCCACGTGAAAAATCCCTTAAAAACAACCTCGCAAAAATTTAAATATAAACGTAGAAGTAAACGCAGTTCCCTCAATTCTTGCCTTTAAAATCAATGAAAGCATCAATAAAAATGACGATTCCTGTCCTACATCTCATAATTATTTTGAAGAAATATATCCTTCCTTCTGCTGATTAGATTTCATTTCTGATCTCAAGCCCTGGAAATCATCAAACCTCTCACTCATACAGCATTGCCAAAAGAATTTCTTCGCCCTTGGGTGGGGAAATCTAAAATAGCAAGATAATGTTATTAAAGATTGAGATGGTTTGATGACTTCTAATAGAAATGATGAACAATTGAATGTTATACAGTTCAAGGACCTTTCAGTAACCTATTTTAAAAACTTTCTTTTGTAGAGGCAGCATTACATTTTTAATCAAATTAAAGATTGCTATCTTCAGCGTTTATTTTTGTAATAACTCGAAAATATTGAATTCATAAACTTGCTTTACAAGTGTTTATATTTGAATCACGTCATATTACAAAACGATATTTTTGAATTGGGACTCTTGGTTTTAACGTTAATGTTGATCCAATTCAGATGTTGCTGTCTACGGGATAATTCAAAATATTTCCCTATATTTTTTATACAAAAAGATATTCCAGTGAACTGGATTATAGAAATTATTTCTCTTTGATATTGACACAAGAAATAAGCACCTGGTAACAGAATAGTTCAAATTAGGTAGATATATAATTCAAAAAAGGTTTATTTAAGTAACCGTTTTTAAATATGTGATTATAAATCTATATATATATATATATATATATATCGTGTCTGTCTGTGTGTGTGTGTGTGTGTGTGTGTGTGTGTGTGTGTGTGTGTGTGAGCGTATAATTATGTTTTGGTTTCTTTAATTTCCTGAAAGTGTGTTCATTATATAGATCTGTGACATAATTTTTGATAGATAATATTTTTCTAATAATACTACTAATAATAAATCTCACACGAGAAGACTTGGATATGGTTGAGAAAACGAAATGTTCAGAGAGAAACTGAATCTTTCCTAATAGCAGTGACAATATAACGCCTCAAGGACAAACTACGTTAAAGAAAAAATAGAGGAGACACATCAAAGTTGCAATATTCGGTTGTGTAGTGATAGAAACGAAAGGATCAGTCATAAAACAAGTGAACACTGCAGATTAGCATAAAAAACATAAGACTTGACTCAGCCGTGTGGGCAAGGTAATCCACGGGGAATTGTGCAAGAAATTGAAATTTTACCATATGAACAAGTAATACATTCACAATCCAGAATCCGTCTTGGATAATGAGATGTACAAACGTCTTAGTGATTTTGAGAAACAAACGGATCACTGAATCTCAGCCAGACGACCAGACCTAGTGAAAGTTATCAAAAAAAAAAAAACCTGCTGAAGCGTGGATTTTGCCGTCCCGGTAGACCACATAGTAATATTAAATGATGGGGAAAAGAGAGATAATTATCTGGATTTTGCTTGAGAGCGGAAGAAGCTTTGAAACATGAAGGTGACGGTGATACCAATTGTAAGTGGTACACTTGGAATGATCTCCAAAGGATTGGTAAAAGAACTGGAAGACTTAGCAATCAGAGGACAAATAAAAATCATCCAGACTACAGCATTACTAAGATCAGCCAGAATACTGAGAAGAGTCTTGGAGACTGAAGAAGATGTGCTGTCAATCAAATTTTAGTGTAAAACTACCAACTTAGTTGGTGTGAAAAATTTTCAAAGGAGTAAAATAATATGTCAAAGCCAGATATAATTCTAGAAAATAAGACACACAAACTTCTCCGTGACTTTTAAATAAAAATGGAGCATGTAATCTTGACTAGAGGGACAGACGTAATATTAATAAATAATAGAAAAAAGAGAACTTGTCATATATTGGATTTGCCGTTCCACAGGACCACAGAGTAAAAATGATAGAATGCGAAAAGACAAACAAGGTGGATGATGAGGGTGATGGTGATACCAATAGTACGTAATTCACTTGGAACAGTCACCAAAAAAAATGGAGGAATTGGAAATCAGTGGAAGAATTGAGACCATTCTGACCACTGCCATAAGATTGTCTAGGTTACCGAAAATGTCCTGGAGACCTGAGACGACTTATTGTCACTCAGATTCCTGTGAAAGATCACGAACGACCACTAGTGTGAGAAAACTCACTAAAAGATTACCGACAAGGAATAGATCAGCTCATCCCTAAGGAGACTAAAACAAGGTGAAATATTGTAATGATGGCATCGATCGACGATAAAAAGGCCTATAATATGGTCCCACGGACTTGGATAAAAAAAATTCTAAAGAATGTACAAAATATCTGACAAACTCAAAAACCTTAATTTCTAAAGACCTGAAAAACTGGAAAAGCAGAATTAACAAAAGGAGAACAAATATTAACAAAGGTGAAAATTCAAAGAGGCTCTTCCAGGAAGACTCACTTTCGCCAAAGTTCTTTGTTATAGCCATGATGCTACTAAATTGCATAGTTCAAAAGTGCACAGGAAGCTACAAATTTTCAAAATTGCAGGAAAAGGTCAATCACTTTATGTACATAGATGATAAGGTTTTTGCAAAGAATAAAAAAGAGCGGGAGATCGAGATACAGTTAATAAGAATATACATCCATGATGTAGGAATGGAATATTGCACTGAAAAATGTCCCATGCTTATACTGAAAATTGGTAAATAGAAAAACAAGGGAATGGATTAGAACTGCCAAAATCAGGAAAGCTTGAGAACGTTAAGCGAAAAGAAAAATTACAAGTACTTGGGAATAATAGAAGCAGATGTCATCAAACAAGCGGAAATAAATAAAAAAATTACTGAAAAATATCTCAGACGAACGAGGAAACATCCCGAAACCAAGGTCTGCTGCAGAAATCTCATCAAACGGATAAACACCTGGACAGTTCTTTTTATAAAATATTCGGGACCATTATTAAAATGGACAGGGGGGGAACTTCGACGAATCGACTGAAGGGCATAAAAATAGATCACTAGGCACCAGTATTTACATACGAGAAAATCGGAGGAACTAGAAATTAAAGGAAAAAGCGAGACCATCAAAACTTTCAAATAGTTCTATAACAATAATAATCATATACACCACTGGGTGGGCAAGGTGATCCACTTGAAATTGTGGAAGAAATTTAAATTTAGCCATATGATCAAATGGCATAAGCACAACCCTGCATCTATCCAGGAAAATGAGACGCACAAACTCAACTCGTATTTTGAGATACAAACAGATCTCCTAATCACGGCTTACTACCAGACCTTAAAACAATAATAAAAAAGAGAACTTGCAGAATTGTGGATTCGCGGTTCCGGTTAACCACTGATTAAAACAGAATGAAAGTGAAAAGAAGGATAAGTACCTTGAATTTGCTCGGAAATTAAAAACAACAGAGGAACATGAAAGTGACAATTATACTAATTGTAATTGGTCTCTTGGTACAGTCAATAAAGGATTGATACAAAGACTGGAGGACTGGGAAATAACAGGACGAGAGTAGACCATCCAAATTACTGCCTTTTTGAGATTGACCTGAATACTGAGAAGAGTCCTGGAGACTTGAAGAGACTTGCTGTCACTCAAATTTCAGTGAAAGACCATCAGCTAATGCTGATGTGAATAACTCTTAGGGAGTAACGTGATGATAATATTAATAACAATAATAAACAGATCGTCTAATCCCGACCAGAAGACTAGATCTAGTGGTAACAAAAAGCAGAAAACCTGCCATCTGGTGGATTTTACCGTCTCTGAGGACTACAGGATAAATCAAAGAAAACGGAAAGAGAGAAAACAACTTGAATTTTTTCAGAGAACTAAAAAATGTGGAATATGAAGGTGACGGTGATTTCAATTGTAATAGGCACACTTGGAACGATGACCAGAGACGTAGGAAGGGGTTTAGAAAAGTTGGAAATCGGAGGGCGAATCGAAATCATCATAACTACGGAATCGCTTTGTTGAGCCATAATACTAAGAAAAGTCCTGGAGACCTGTGGAGACTTGTTGTCTCTCAGATTCCAGTGGAAGACCATTAGTAAATCTGATGAGTAAAAAACTAATACGCACAAACCAGAAATAAGATAACAAAAACTCACCCAGGACATTAAGTAACAAACGGATCAACTGAACTTGGCCAGAAGATCCAAACTAATTATAATAAACTAATAAATTAGAATAATTGGACTGGTTAGATTGTGAACTTCACCGTTCTTGCATATCACAAAGTTCAAATAAAGAAGTGATTTCAAAAGATTTTTTCTTTCCAAAGTAAAATACCGTTATATAAATTTTCATTTTTAGTGTAGTTTGGTTTCTTTCTTTGTTTAATGACATATCAACTTTTGTAGGGTATTCAACGCCAAAGCCATTCTCCTAGAAGAACAGTAGTGGTAGTATTTAACCCATAGCTGGGAGGATAAGAGGGTTCATACCTTTCCTAAGGGTATTTGCCTGAAAGTGAACGTAATAGCGCGACTGGAATACGAACTCTCTTACACCACGAGGACACCCCCATTTTTAGTGTAAAAAAATTCAATCTTATCTAATAGTCTGTAAAAGTTTCTTAGAAGTCCATCAACAAAGAAAAAACTTCACTATGAAACTTCTCTAAAATAACTGATAGTCATCTATTCAGTATATATATATATATATATATAGTGCAATCAGAAGAAAACTTAAACCTGGTTAAATTGTCATTATAAACTTATTTCGGCGAAGAATATCATAATACTCTTCGTCCACATCCACATCCATTGTCTTCGGACACTGTCTGGATATTACTGATATATATATATATATATATATATATATATATATATATATATACTTGTCTATTAATTGGAATCATTTTGAGATGAGGCTTCTTAATCTGAGAATTAATTTTTATTTTATTGCGGACTTTTTGTCCTCATCTTGGTAGTTTTTGTGTTGTTTCTTCTTTCACTACATTTCGGCCAAATTTTATCTCTGGCCTTCTTCAGGTGATTTACCGCGACCTCGGATGGGAATGCTAAGTCTTGTAACCGTATCCCCAGTAATTACTGCCTTCCATAGTTGTTGTCAGAAGATAGCGGTTTCAAATACTACCCAAGCCGACCAGAGGTTAACTTGGTCAAAAACGTGGTGCGATAGACAACAACTATGGAAGGCAGTAATTACTGGGGATACGGTTACAAGACTCAGCATTCCTATCCGAGGTCGCGGTAAATCACCTGAAGAAGGCCAGAGATGAAATTTGGCCGAAACGTAGTGAAAGAAGAAACAACACAAAAACTACCAAGATGAGGACAAAAAGTCCGCAATAAAAATTAATTCTCATATATATATATATATATATATATATGTGTGTGTGTGTGTGTGTGTGTGTGTTTAGTTTACATTTATTTTGTTAGTAACAACCTGAACAAGACAGGAACACAGAACTTGAATATCAAAATGAGAAAATTGATGACAATGCACATGGCCTTACACCCGTGAGATAATGTAAACAGATGTTATGAGAAACGGAGGATGGAGGGAGCTTGTCAGTATTGTGTGGATATAGCAGTTTAAAATAAGAAGACTATACCAACAAAAAAAAAAGAGCAAAGAGAGACTACTGAGAGCAGCCATAACAGCAACAACAAAAATCAATACCTGAACAAACTGGAAAACGGAAATTATAGAAACGAGAAAACAGAAATGGGAAGGAAAAGAACTTTATGGACTTTTGAAAAAAAAAGAACCTAAGGAAAAAGTGTGCAAAATGATCTGGACATGGCCAAAACATGAAGAGATAAACTAAATCACCAGTAATAGCAGTCTAAAATGTCATAAGAACTAATTATGAAAAAAGCTACTAGAGATAATAATAATAATAATAATAATAATAATAATAATAATCAAGACATTATGACAACACAGATCCCTCTTTCTCATTCTCCCTCTCACTGTCTATCGATCTATCGCCATCTGTCTCTGTCGGTCATCGTAGGTTCTCTAGATAGCATCATGGGTGTTCACCAAGCTGGTCGGCTAACACTAGTATATCTGTGAATAGGAAACCATAGGAAAACGTGACTGGCCGGCATGTTGGTCATCCGTGGAAGGTTTGTGAGATAGGAAGAATGTGTCTGTATAACTATTGTATTGTTGGGTTTTACTCACAGGATTTGTTCAAAACAGCGCACAGAATCCTTGTGTAGTATCCAGGTAGTTTTTTTCCCCTAAAGCATTTCTTTAAAGTCCAAGTGGTGCAGCTGAAAATATAGTACTGATATAGCAACAGCTTGGAAAAAATCCATGATCATCAGATTTCTGTAATATCGATAATTTGTCGATGGCAGTCATTGAATTTCGTGTGTATATGTTGTCATCATTTTTAGTAGATGAGATATTACTACCGAGCTATGTGAAATTGTCTTCTCGTTTCAGTGGCTTGATATCTTATATGAAGGTGACAAAATGTCATTTAAAAGACCCAAACTCTGTTTTATCTGACTTCGCGAAGAAGCTAACGTCTCTTGTTATATACTGCAGATTATGCAGTAAAGATTTAGCTAGAGTAGATATATTTACATCTTGGTCCTTTTTTTTTTAGTGTGAAACCATTTTCTTTCATTCAATCTATTGATGTTCCTTGAACGTAATCAAGGTAGATTATAAATAGATATGGTTCTAGTATAGCGGCATACAATATATCAGCAATATATATATATATATATATATATATATATATATATATATATATATATATATAAAATTATAAAATTATAAAATAAAATTAATTTAAATCGCTAGTCGAAAGTCTTCTACTAAAGTTTCACCTTAACGGATCGTCAGGAAGCCTCGCCTAAACGCTTTAGGCGAGGCTTCCTGACGATCCGTTAAGGTGAAACTTTAGTAGAAGACTTTCGACTAGCGATTTAAATTAATTTTATAATTTTATAATTGGCTCCATTGTTTAATGTTGAGCACTTTAGTAATTATAGCATTGCAGTATTCGCGGAGGGTTTTTTGGTTTTCTTTTGGCCACTGACTTTGTACCCCTTGATTTTTTTCAAGGACTAGGACGAGGTGGTCTTTTCTTTCTTTTTCACCCCAAAAAACTTTTTTCTTTTTCCTCTGGACCGGGATTCGAGATATTTTTTTCTCTTGTTCCTGGCCAGGGGTTTTTTGTTTTTTTCTGGTACCGTGAATACTGGTAGATAATTGATTAGTAAATATATATATATATATATATATATATCAGCAACGATGTCAAAGAAAACTGCGTCACTTATTGGTCGGAAAAGTATTGCTTCATTATTGCGATAAAAGATTTTTGATGAGGAAACCATATGATAGATGTATTTGCTCTATCTTTTCTCTGTGTATGGAATCAAATCCCTTGAAGAAAAAGAAAACAATAGTGTTGCTTAGAATTTCTTTGCTCGTACTCCTTCGATGATTCGACTAAAAGTCATGACCTGTGGATCGATTTCTCCGAAAACTGTTCTAATTTTTCCAGAATATTTACCCACCTTCTAGTTGGTTCTGATTGAGAAGCAAGACATTGTAAACTTTAGCAGTTATAGCAATAAGAGTTTTATCTCTTTAGTTCTTAGTGATTCCGAGGTCACCTTTCTCGGGGAAGAGATAATGCAGCCTATTTATCTATTGTGTTTAGTTCATAAACAGTGTTACGACTCAGGAAAATTGTGAATGTTCGCTAAGTAAAGAGAGAGAGACAGACAGACAGACATATAAAGAGAGAGAAAGAGAGAGAACAAGTATACAATAAATTAAATCAGGAAATGGGTACAGAAGGGGAATAAGAGCATACAGACCTGAACGGGGAAGGTGATTCACTGGAAATTGTGCAAGCCACTAAGATTTGGTTATACAGACAAATGGTATTTGTAAAGAGCAGAATATTACTTTGGGAGAACGAGACTCACGAATTTATCGTATTTTATATTTTGAAGTTGAAACGGATCACGCAATCCAGATCAGATCTAGTTTAGTTTTTTTTTTTTTTTAAGTGAGGACATTTTTTCACCTTGTAAATTGCGCCCATCATACAGATCATAATGTGAAAAAGAAAGGTAAACGAAAACCTTGATAAATACCTGAACGCCGCAAGGGAATTGGAAAACTATGGTACATGAAGATGGCATGCAGAGCTGGAGGTCTCAGAAATACATGGAAAAGAGACTAAAGGGACTGGAAATCTGAGAACGATATAAAACGGTCCTGATAACACAACTGAGGAAATTGGGTACAATACTGAAAAAATCTGGAGAAATTATGAATTATATCATTTAGTTTCAAGTAAAAACATCTTGTTACAGTTGGTCTGAAAAACTCGCGAAAGGAATAATAATAATAATAATAATAATAATAATAATATCTATTATTATTATTATATTACTCCATGAGTGTTTTTGACACCAGCGTTAGATGATGGTCTTTCTCTCAGAATTTTCTCCGACCTCAACAATGGATGGTCTCCGCTCGTCCTCCGACTTACAACTCCTCCAGCCCTTTTTACTAAGCTTTTGACGATTGCTCTAAGTGCACCAATTACAATTAATATTATTATTATTAGAGTTTTTCACATCAGCGTTAGCTGATGGTCTTTCACAAGAGTTTGAGTGACAGCAAGTCTCCTCAAGTTTCCAGGACTCTTTTAAGTATTCTGTATTTTGGATGGTCCCCACTCGTCCGCCAACCTCCAAGTCCTCCAGTCCTTTTAGTAATCCTTTAGTTACTCTTCCAAACGCACCAATTATAATTGGTATAATTGTCACCTTCATGTTCCATAGTTTTTTCAATTCCCTAGCGAGGTCGAGGTACTTATCCTTCTTTCAGTTTTATTCTGTGGTCTCCTGGAAGAGCAAAGCCGACAATTTTGCAATTTCTCTCTCTTTTTTTTTCTGTTGATTATTATTAGGTCTGGTCTTCTGGCCGAGATTCGGTGATCTGTGTGTACGTCAAAATCCCGTAGGAGTTTATGTGTATTATTATTATTATTATTATTCACTCATTTGAGCTTTTCACATTGGTGTTAGCCGATGGTTCTTCTCTGGAAACTGAGTGACAGCAAGTATTTGTAGGTTTCGTTTTCTGCGAGCGTTTTAATCTTATCTCTGTTTGGTAGTTCCATTCTGTTAGTTAGCTGCCGTTTGCCACTTTTCATTACAAGCATTGCACACTTTTCTATGCCAAATTCCATTCCTATGTCCCGACTGTATATTCTAATTGTGTGTAAAAGAGTTTGCAGTTCTTTTTCATTTTTTGAAAATAGTTTGATGTCATCCATGTACATTAAATGATTGACTTTTTCCTGCAATCTACTAAGTTTGTATCCAGCTGTGCATTTTTTTGAGTATGTGGATAAGTGGCATCATGGCAATTATGAATAGTAAGGGTGATAGAGCATCTCCTTGGAAAATACCTCTTTGGATCTTTGTTTCTGCTAAGATTCTTCCTCCTATTATCAATTTCACTCTCCAGGTTTTCATGGTTTTCTCGATGAAGTTTATGACTTCATCTGATATTTTGTACGTTTTAAGTCTGTTTATTATCCAGCTATACGGAACCATATCATATGTGTCACGTGATGGCTCACGGAGACGAGGAGGTGGGAATGATACTCCCCCCCGTTGAACTAACATTATCTAGGAGTCAAAAAGTGACCGTTAGGAGAGAATGTGGGTCACGCAGATGTTCGCACTTAAGTGACCTTGGGTCGCCGGACATCGGAAGGGGAAAGAAAATGAAGCCAACTGATTGGCGGGGGCCCCAGACGGAAGTGGGATTCCCTTCCCCTCAGCGGAAGTAAATACAAAAAATGTAGTTTTTGAGCAACGCTCGTGGCAGACGGACGATAGCCATTTTACTCCGGGCTAAAGACAAAAAGACTGAGACACGAAGAACTCCAAAATCCTTCAAGCCAGCATTAAAAACAGTTCAAAGTCTATGAGCCCGTGAAAGAAGAAAAATTCTCCAGTGGAACCCCGTCAAAAAAATAAGATAAGTAACTTTGGGACATTTTTCCGTTACACCCAAATTTTGTTACCACTCTCTCTCTCTCAATTGGAAAAAGGATAAAAGCCAAGAAAAGACATTTATATTCATGGACTATCCTATTATATATTTTTGACACTTTGAACATATATATATATACAACCGTAGTAAAGAACCTATGTATTTTCATTTTACCATGTGGTCTATGTTATTATTTCATGCTTTCCTTTCAGCTTCTATTCGCCTTACATTATCTTGCTTAGAACTGTCCTATTAATTCCTAAAGTATCACACGGGAAACCGGAGTTGCCGACTACTACAACAACATTAATATTATTACAACTAAGACCTATAGGCCCGTATTCTTCTATTATCTAAGAGGAAGAAGTTTAGCGGCCTGGTGGGTGTGTGATAGTGTGAAATTTTGGACCCCTTTGCCAGCGGTGGCCAGTCTGGCCCTAGATTATTCCCTCACGTAATATGCCAGTTCTTATCTGCCTGAGAAAAGAACTCTGAACAGGACTTATTTCTGTAGGGGATCTAGTGCCAACCTGCCCCGTCTTCACACGTGCGAAAATAAAGTCCCGTTTAGGGATTTTAGTCAATTTCCCCGTCACAATATGCCTTCTTGTTGTCAATCCGGGCCATAGCTAGGTTTTTCCGTCTGGTTTTGCTCTCATTTAGAATGTGTTGATCTATGTAAAGTAATTCTGCTATGCCTCTGGATCCTTTGCAGAATCTTTTCTGTTCGTCAGGGAACAATCCGCGGCTAGTTAGCCAGTAGTAAATCTCTTCCCTTATTTGTGTTGTTAATATTTTCCACATCATTGGTAGGCAAGGGATTGGTCTGTAATTGTTTGGTGCGGTTCCTTTGTTTGAGTCCTTTCGTCTCAATGTGGCCCTTCCTTTGGTCATCCCCTCGGGTACGTGTGCTGTTTGTTGGCATTAATTCATTTCTAGTGCTAATCTGTCATGAATGGAGGTGAACATCTTGAACCAGAAACCATGTATTCCATCATGGCCTGGCGTTTTCCAGTTTGATACCTTTTTAAGTGTCGTTGTGAGTAAATCAGTTTTGTTCTTGTGTTAGTGTTAGTTCTAGGTTGTTTTGTGGTGTATAATTTTGTTGGGTGGGGTTTTCATTTTCCGAAGTTGGTGGTTCATTTTGGATGGGCTGCTTTTGTTTGTTTTTGAGGTGCCTGGTAATGTATTATTACTCCTTTCTTGATCATTTATTTTTTGGTGTATTTCACTTATTTCATGTTCTGAAAACCAACCCTTCTTCATTATCGTTCTAACTTGATCAGCGAGTCTCTGACTAGTTGTCTGAAAATTAGAAAGTTCTCCATAATTCTTTTCCTGTATCCTCTTTGTGTAGGGTTGCGCCTAAAAATGGCAGGTTGTCTTCCCTAGTCCTTGGTTTTCGTTTAGGTCTCTGGTTGGTGTGGCTCCTTAAGTCCCTATTTGTGTATCTGAAAAGAGAACAGCCAACATTCGCAGGATGACGTCTCCCATGTTGGCAATCAAGAGAACACCTGCCGATCATCACACCCAAGTCTGAGTCCTGGGTCCCACGTTGTGTAATATTTGAATTTGACATTTTATCATGGGTGGTATATTTTGGCTATACCAGACCCAGGGGTTGTTTATTATCTGCGCACCTGACACAGACGTGACAGATGAGAGTCATGATGACTGTTCATTGACAGCGGGTCACAACAAAAAAACCCAAAGTTTTAGCTTAGTTAAAGTCCAATTATATACTCTTATGATTTATTTCATAACTTTAATCATTCCCGGGTAATCTTTCTGTTTCCTATTTATTGTCCGATTTTTACATTTCCATTAAACTGGTAATATAATCAATACAAAGCTCTAAATATTTTCCTAAAATGAGGGATTGAAAAATTCTAATACTTTCAGGCTACATCAAATATAGATTTCTTCAGCTATAGAATAGTCATATAAGTGATATAAGAGATGATAGGCGGCTAAATTTAAACAAAATCTATTTTGTCGTCTTAAAAAATTAACCTGGAATAAATTTTGGCCAGTTAGTAAGTCTTCATTTAAATACAACTGTTAAGCAAACGATTTTACGAGACACGGAAATCAATGTTGTTAAATAGAGACATAGTTACCAAAACTTTTCCTTTGAGCAGAACTCAAAGCAACAGACCTGTTTCCTCCGACCCATTCGAATGTTCTGGAACCATCGTGGCCCTTTAGATATATTCCAAAAAAAGTGGACAGCGCGTGGTACCTCTAGAATCTCCTATTCAAATCTTACCCTTTCGGGGTGGAGGGAGCTAGGATTAGTCGGTTATTTATTTATTTAGTTTGTTTTTTTTACGTTATTTATTTTATTTTATTTTTAGAATGAGTTTAAATCACTTTTAGGTTTTAATTTTGAAATAAGTCTTACGTTTGGTTGTATTTTATAGTCAATTTCCTCAGGACTACATATATTTCAATAACCCAACAATTAATCTAATCATGGAACTAAAGCGCTTAATTTAAATGAATCTATTTTTGTCGTCTTAAAAAAATTTACGTGGAATAAATTTTGGCCAGTTTGTTGTTTTACTCTACTGTGAGTTTTTCACAGCAACTTTAGCTGGTGTTTACTCACTCAAGTTTCAGTGACAGCAATTCCCTTTAAGTCTCCCGGACTGTTCTCATTATTATTATTATTATTATTAAGATACAAACCTAATCCCGGTCAGATAACAAGGCGTACTGTTAATAACAAGGAGAAAGAACTTGCCTTCTAATGGATTTTGTTGAACCGGCGGACCACAGAGTAAAAATAAAAGAAATCGAAATGACAGATACTTAGACGTTTCCAAAAAACAAAACATGGAACATTTGGGTAACTGTGATATCAATTGTACTTTGGACACCATGAACAGCACCCGAAAGCTTAGAAAAGTATCTGGAGGAATTAGAAAGTAGAAGAATAATCGAGATACTCCAGACCACTGCAATGCTAACATCGACTAGAATACTGAGAAGAGTCATGAAGACTTGAGGATACTTCTCCACCTTCAGACTCAAGTGAAATACCACTAGCAAATGCTGACATGAAAACTCGCAAGGGGTCAAATAATAATAGTTGTTATAACTATCAACGTGCCAGTAAGAGTATGAGCCATGGGTATAATCAAGAAAGGAACAGATAAACACAGTCTCAGTTAAAATGTAATACAAAAAAATTACAACGCTTATCTCCATCAGAGAGTGTTATTAAAGTGATTTGAAAAGTAACGACTAAAAGTATTAATGGAACAGAGAATATATATGATTACCACATCTTTTTACCAAAGGTCTTGAGTAAAGACCCATTGAAAGGATTGTAAGAAACCGAAAATATAGGTTATGTGGTGATCGGAACGAAACCATTTATCACATAATAATCGAATGCAGCAAATTAGCACAGAAGGAGTATAAGACTAGACACGATTGCGTGGGCAAAGTGATCCCCTGGAAAATGTGCAAGAAATTTAAATTTAAACATACGATTAAATGGTATTTGCACAACCCAACACCTGTCATGGAGAATGACACACATAAACTCCTATGGGACTCTGACATACAAACGTATCAACTAATCTCAGCCAGAAGACCAGACCTTATAATATGAACAAATAAAAAAGAAAATCTGCAAAACTGCCGACTTTTCTGTCCAGACTGACCACAGATAAAAACTGAAAGAATGTGAAAAGAAAGATAAGTACTTTGACATTGCTCGGGAATCGAAAAACTATGGAACATGAAGGTGACAATTATACCAATCGTGATTTGTGTTTTTGGTACAATAACTAAAGGAATACTAAGAACAGGAGGACATAGAAGTCGGAGGACGAGTAGAGACCATCCAAACTATAGCATTATTGAGAATGGCTAGAATACTGAGAAGAGTCCTGGAGACTTGAAGAAACTTGCTGTCACTCAAATTTAAGTAAAAGACCATCAGCTAAAACTGATGTGAAAAACTATAATGATTATGATAATAGTAATAATAATAATAATAATAAAGAGAACTTGCAGAATTGTAGAATTGTAGACTTTGCTGTCCGGCTGACCACAGATTAAAATTGAAAGACAGAGAAAAGAAGGGTAAATACCTTAACCTTGGTAGGGAATTGAAAAAATAGTGAAATATAAAAATGACATTCATACCAATTGTAATTGGTGCTCTTCGTAAAGTCAGTGAAAATTATCAAAGGGACTGGAGGACTTGGAAAAAAGAGAACTAGAGGAGACCATTCAAACTACTGCATTTATGAGATCGGCTAGTATCCTGAGAAGAGTCCTGGAGAATTAAAGAGATCTGCTGTCACTCAAACATCAGTAAAAGACTTTCAGCTTACACTGATGTGAAAAACTCTCAAGGTATAAATCATCATCATGTCAAGCCATCAGCATAAATATCCCTGATCCTCTTTCGCCATCACTTCCTATCGTACATTGCTTCCGGCAAGGCTTCAGGGCTACATCCCGTATCGGCACAGAGCTACTGTAGGTAGGTTCGGGCTGGTCGTCCTGCCTCTGCTCGTCTATGTGAAGGGGTCCACTGGAGTACATCTCTTATTAGCTTGTTCCTACTTCTCCAGCAGTGTCCTGCATGCCTGGTTCGTCTAATTTTGATAGTTTTCGTAATGGATGGTTTGTGACCGTACAGCTGCTGCTTTGTGAGGTTCTGCCTCTATGTCCTGTTCAATATTACTCGCAGCATTAATAATAATAATAATAATAATAATAATAATAATAATAATAATAACGAGGACTCACTGGAAATTCAGCAAACGGTTTGAATTTGATCATAATTACAAATGACATGCACAAGTCACACAGTCCTAAAAAATGAAACGTATAATTGAGATTATGCGAAACAAATGTATTACCCAATTCTGGCTCGTCGACCATATGTAGTTCTAATTTCCAAGAAAAAAACAAACATATCATTTAGTTATTTTTGCTGTTACAGCAGACCACATAGAAAAAATAAAAGAACATAAGACTTGACAAATATCTCAATCTTGTCAGAGAACAGAAGACGTGAAACATGAAAGTGACGGTAATATCAATCCTAATTGAGCCCTTAAAATATTGTCCCAGCAACAGGAAAAAATAGTGAGTGAACTTAATATTAGAGGATGAATCGAAGCAATCCAGATCACAACCCTGCGCAAATTAGACCGCGAAAAGTCCAAGAGAACTGGGGAAACTTGATATCACTTTGAATTCTGTGAAAAACCATCGGTAACTGTTGGTCAGAAAAACTTGTAAGTATTTAAATAAAACGTTAATGTAAAAATTAAAAAGGTTGATTTGGTAATGTAGCAAAATGTTTTTGGTATATAGATCAACCAGTAGACGACGATTGATCATATTATCACAACGGAGATTCTGATTCTAAATTAAAACATGATATATTGTTAAAAAGTATCATTAAAACTAAATAGAAAAACATAACATTTTTTTTAAATTATCATGAGTCATTTTCTAAGTACAATATACCAAATAGCTAATTTCCTTATGAAAAAGAAAATTGATCCGGGACGAAGTGACTGTTCAGTTCCTCAGTTTCTCGCCGAGGCGATTATCAAACTCTATCACCAACAATTGTGCAGAGGTGCCCGTGGTGTAGTCGTTATTGTCGTAGGAAATGAAAACGGCGACACGAGTTCAAATCCTGGACGAGACTGATTGAATTTCACATAGCACTAATACCCTTGGGGAAGGTATGAAGCCAATTATTCTCCCTCCAGCTATGGGTAAATAGTAGGACAGACTAGGTTCTTCAGCCTTGGTTAGGCAACTAGTCTAGGAGAAGGAAAACTCTGAATTCAGACCTGTTAAACTCCGCTTAAAAACTGACCGTGTGTCATATCCTGCCCGAGCGGAGGGGTTGGTAAATAGTATCACCAACAATTGTGCACAATATATACTTTAAGTTTTAATATATATATATATATATATATATATATATATATATATCTGTGTGTGTGAGAGAGAGTGTTGTTCGTATATATATATATATATATATATATATATTAATAACACTCTCTAGAGATATATACTCCCCTGCCCACGTAGGGTTGAGTTCTCCGGCGAATAAAGTAAATCGTGTTGCCATTAGCGTTTATTGTAAGCCTCTTCATACATATGAATTGAGGTCTCGGCAGCCATTGAACAGATGTATGTAAACAATAGTAATTGTGATTCAGAATAGTTTAAAATTTATTTCGCAGCTAATGGCTCTTCGTGGCTGAAGGGTTAAAGGCTTGGCTTGGCGTTTGAGTCAACCAGGTTTCGATCCCGGCTACGGGAAGCTAATATGTCTAGCCACACTGGTGAGTTCTGATAGAACGAAACAGATCTGTCTGGCGGATGACTATATATATATATTCACGAACAACAGTCACACATACACGAACATAAACATGCACAAACACAGAAACATCCACATACATATATGAATATATATATATACACACACGCGCACATATATATATATATATATATATATATATATATATATATATATAGGCAAAAGCTTGATACAGTTATGGTAGAGTAGGCATAAAACTTTAAAAAATATTTTAATTATCATCGCTTGAATTCCGTTACTTAAACTTTCACGTGAAGCGCACTCTTATCAGACGGAAATAAGAACAGTGGTTAATTAACCGTATAGACGGTTGTAGGTATTTGTAATGTGGTAAGATGGTAGAGTATTACACGGAAGAAATCATATTATATCAAATGGAAATATATGAAACTTCAAGCAACGTATTTCAAGAGCTTATAAATCGAATAATTTATATATATATATATATATATATATATATTGTTGCCATTCTTGTTGTTGTTTTGACTAATATATAGCTGATAGGAATAAAAAGAGACTCTATGTATTAAATTAATTAATGAAGCGTGTTAAAATGTTTCACTGCGGAGGAAAATGGGAAATTTCTTATACAATTTATCAGATTTTGGGATGTTTTACTGAACCAGAAATAGACTTTTTTATCTTTTATTTTTTTTGGTGAAAAAAATAATCAGAGAGTGAAAAGTTGACAAATGAGGGCGCTCAATGTCAACAAGAAACGCACACTGTAACTCAATAACCAGAAATAAATTTGAGTAAATATATACAGACGTTGGTGGCGTAACGATAATCGACATAAGAAATGAACACGGCCAGTCAAGTCCAAATGCTGGGCACTAATAGCCTTGGGAATAGAAATAAATTACATTTATTAAATATGCTATTAAAAATGTAAAGTTTTCCTCTACATAGTTCATAAATCTGTTTTCATTCATTTTGACACTGAGATATTAAATGTCCCCATACCCAAGGCGTAGAAGGCGCGTATCGTAAATGTAGTCGTTTTCAAACGCTGTGGACTCCGTTAAAAATCCTGCCTACGTTTCGCTTTTACGAAAATAAACTTAGGAAAGGCATGAATTCACCTTTCCTTCTCTTCTTCAACAAAAAGTAAATAGTTGGAAAAACTGGAACGGTAGCTATTGTTGGAGATGATATCTGATTTCAAACCAAATGTACTCCGCTGTTAAAAATGGCCTTTTGTCGCATGTAATGAAGTAGCAGCCTACCGCTATCAAGAAACCCGTCTGCCCGTCTGCTTCATCGACATCAATGTATAAAATCAAGAGAACTCTTTCGGTTGGTGCAAGAAATGGTCACATTTAAGAATAGGGGATTTTTTGAAAAGGGTCATTTAGTAAGTTACAAGCTGAGAGACTTAATATCGGGGTAAGCGAAACTGTGCTCCATAGGAGTGGGCTTCAATTTGTCAAACTATAGATCTTTTTTTTTTCATCGACTCGAGAATACATCTTCCTATTTTTTAGACGGGTCCAGTAGAAAGTTACATCAATAACATTCAGGTGAGGAAAACCTGTTAAACTCAACTTAAGAAATTGACTAACCGTTCTATCATGCTTTTGCCCAGACGGCTGGGGTAGTACAATACCCAATTGCATCTCTGCAGAGGAGTAAGACCCCCCTCCCAACGAGTGTCTTGGATATGACACTAAACAATCAGGTGGTGAGGTTCCAGTAATGCTGGAGCTTTGGGAAATACAGTGTACCCCTTTATTGCCATAGCTCCCGGGTCTACTCTGGCCCAGAGTGGTAGCACCTAATAGGGTCCTATCGATGGGTTAAACAGAACCAATCTGTGTACTTCTAGTAAACTGAATTGTTTGAAATAGAGCTGTTTTTGGTATTAAACCTCTGTACTTATGCTAGATTGAATTCTTTGAAATAGAGATGTTTTTGACTTTGAAACTGAGTACTTATGCTGAACTGAATAGTTTAAAATAGAACTGTTTTGACATCTAACTGTGTGTACGCAACTAAACCAAACTTTTACTAAACTGAATTGTTTGAAATAGAAAGTTTTATGTGTATGAAAATGGATTTGGCATTAGCAACCTACAATGTTTGATGAGCCATGAAACCAAACCAAACCAAACCAAACCAAACCAAATCCATCATGCTCCTATGGATACGTTGGTAAATACAAAAAATAAGAAAAAAACAAGGTATTTCGAGAATTTATATATATACATATGCATAATATGCCAAAGTTCAATTTTTTTTTTTTAAATCGTCATATTGTTGTTAGTATGAGATGTAATATCTCATTCAAAAAAATTTCAGAGAAGAAAAATGAAAAGAAAAAATATTCGCCTTGTAGATCGTTGTAGCATTCTATTTCAAGTTGTATGTGTCATAATTCGTGTTTGAAATTTATTTTATTTTATTACATCATTTTTTTTTTTTTTTTTTTCATTTTCTTCATTTGTCCAAAATAGTTAATAGACTTTTTAAAAGATGTTTGAACGCTTTGAAGAATGAAGAGATTTGGAAGATTAAAATATTGTCTATGTCTGTAGTTAAACATTTTTAAAATTTTTGTTTTTTAAAAGAAAATTATTTTTGTATTAAATAAACTGTGATATTTATTGTTGTTTTTAATAAGAATGTAATCTAGAAAATATTTTGATAAGAAATCATTTTAAAACTTTCAAGCGTTAGTATTATATGTCAATAATCAAAAATATCTACTTTCAAAAAGGGATGTTGTAACCATTACACTAATTCAGTGGAGTGAAATATTCCGGGGGTTGTTTTTTTATTGGGGGGGTGGAGTGGAAGAACTTTCATATTCCTAGTTCGAATTTATTTAAATTTTAACAGTTTACTTTCAATAGGATATCAATTAGATATATGAAAATAATCTGGGAATATTTCATGGACAAACCACGTTTTTGTCATATTTTATTTTCATTCTTTTTTTTTTTTAAGTGGAGGAATTAATATTGTGAATCCACTAAATTCAATTCACAATATTAATTCCTCTACTTAAAAAAATAAAACATGTACATCTATTCCCTAGCTCTTGAGATCATAATAATTACGCTGATGCGTATTTCTTGGGAAGACGTGGCCCTGGCGGGTGACCATGTCCTCTGGAAAGAGTACGGATGTAACTTGCAAGGTTATTTGGCCGCGCAATTACCATGACTACTTGGTTTAGTGTCACCTGTGTGTGATATGAACAGGTAGCTCAGTTGTAGAGTTTTGGCACTGCACTCTGTGGTCGCTGGTTCGAACTCTCGAGGTGGAGATTACGATATACACTGCTGTCCAGTATTCCCGAATGTCGTGCGTAGGTGTCCGGCGGATTTTCTGGTCGTGGTAATTCAATTCACAAACCACGTTTTCTTTGAAATGTAACATTTTTTTTAATTTGAAGTGTTATATTTTGTAACAAGATACAAAAAAGATGCTTTATCAAGAAAAAGAATTTATTAATGAACACACTTTTGAAAAACTGTATTTATACACCTTAAATTTTGCTGTCGTACCTTTCTGCATGTATTATTCATTTCATTTGTTCTGGTAACGAACCGATTAAATCATGAGTCTCCGATGACACCGATGCCCACACATCAGAAATGAATCACTTCAGTTCTTTAAAAATTGAAAGATATTTTCTTAATCTCTTCTTGGAGATTCCACATAAACTTTCTATTGGATTTGCATCTGATATTTTGCTGGCGAATCAAGAACAGGTATCTTCTCCCTGAACAATTCCTTTGTAGATTTCGCTGAGTGAAGTGAAGCAAGGTCATGCTGAAAGATGCATTCATTGTTACCCTTGCATAGAATTAGAAAATAATCAAGGACGTCTTGATAGACTGGAACATTAATCAATCTTTTTAAGAAGCAGATCTTTCTGACACCAGTAGCAAACATAAGACCAAAAACAATTACATAGAGAATGATTTTACTCTTTTTCTCACGAAATCACCATGATATATCTCATTTTTTCTCTTAATGCAGGGCCCACGATCACCGAAGGATATACTGAATCTATTCATCAATCAAGATTACCTGATTCCATTTATCAACAGACCAATTTTGATGAACTTGAATCCATATTAAACTCCTTCGTTTTTGTTTAAAAATTAGTTGTGGCTTCGAAATCGGTATCTTGCTGTCAATATCCGTGCTGATGAAGTCTCCGGAGTATTGTTGATCGAGAAACACCAACACCAGCTTCATTTTAGGCTTTGGGAGTTTCTTCACAAGTGGTAAATCTATTGGAAATAAGAATTCATCTCTAGTCTTAAAATTAGAACCGCAGGAAGACTGTTTTGAACAAATTCTCGTTATCATTGGGATGGTAGACTAGGAGTATGGTACCTAGACAGCTATCTTGTTTTGAGCTTTGCCTGCTTTCCACAAAGCAGAAATCTGTCGGAGACACAAAAAGCCTCCAACATTCTTTTAACTCTTTTTCTTTTACGATACTCGGCACTAATAGGGAGTGTCCTCGTGGTATAATGGTTAAAGAGATGGACTGCGGAATCGTAGTACGCGAGTTCGTACTCCAGTCGCGCTATTACGTTCACTTACAGACAAATACCCTTGGGAAAGGTATGAACCCCCTTATCCTCCCAGCTATCGGTTAAATAGTACCACTACTGTTTTTCTAGGAGAATGGCTTTGGTATTAAATAACCTAAAAAGAGTTGATATGCCATTAAACAAAGAAACCAATCGGCAATAATATTCTTAACACCGAAGATTTCACTCTTTTTATGCCAATACTTTGACACTAAGCATACTCATGTGTAAACCAGGAAAAAAATTAAATTATCAGGGAGGAAATACCAGATTGTATTCATATATCAAATTGATACACTGTTAAAAGTACTGAAGGTGCCCGTGGTGTAATAGTTATCATCGTAGGAAAAAGATGCGGTTACACGAGTTCAAATCCTGAACGAGCCTGATTGCATTTACATTTAACATAGCACTAATACTCTTTGGAAAGTTATGAATCCAGTTATTCTCCCTGCAGCTATGGGTAATGGCATATATTTACCAGCCCTAATCTATCTATTCTGGCTTTCTATTCTGGCTGAATGTGACTCAAGGTCAGATTTTAATCGGAGTTTAGCAGGTTTGTATTCGGATTTTTCCTTCTCTGAGACTGGTTGCCTAATCAAGGCTAAAAAAAAACCTACTCTGTCGTACTATTCACCCATAGCTAGGAGGGAAAATAATTGGATTTATACCTTTCCCAATGGTATTAGCGCTATGTGAAATGAAATCAGCCTCATCCAGGACTTGAACTCGTGTCGCAGTATCCATTTCCTTCTGCGATAACCATTACACCACAGCCACTTCCCGACGATAGACATTATATCACGGGTACATTGGGTTCTTTAGCCTTAGTTAGGCAACCAGTCTAGGAGAAGGAAAACTTAACTGCGCTTAAAAATTGACTTTGTATCACATCTTGCCCATGTGGAAGGGTTGGTAAATATATATATTGTTAACAGTAAACTGTCCAATTTTAAATAAATTCGAGCAAGAAATAGAAAAGTTACTGGCAAAAAATATCCCAATCCACTGAATTGGTCGAGCAGAATTAATTTGACTAAATAAGGAGAAATCGAAAAAAAAAAACGACTTAAAAACAATCCAGCAAACAAAAATGGACCTTTGATTGATGGTATTATGATGAGAAATAATGCTAGATTCAGAAATCTTCCTGTGTTTCTTATTAATAATAAAAACTAACACTGAAGAATCTTTGAAATTAAACTGTTTGGCTTCTAAATTAGTTTTATAAAAGCGTTTTCGTTGTCACCATTTCTGAAACTCCTAATGTGTTCATAAATATGTTTGTTGATCGATCTAAAAGTTTCAGCAATATTGACTTATTCACACTTCATTGACAGGACCGTATATTTGCCAGCTTCAGATTTGATATGATTATTTTCGTAATTGTTTAAGAAGGGTTTGTTATGATCTGGATAGCAAGGTTATTCTGAATATTTTCAATGATGTGTTCAGTTGAATTATTGGATGAGATAATATCTCTACATAATAGATTATTATGGGGAAAATTGTCTTTGGATACGTTTGAAAATCTTCAATTTGTGTAACTTAAAAGCTTTTATTTAGCTCGTTGTGTAAAAGATTAGAGATATTGAAATTGTGCATAGGATTTTACTATATAATCAAGTTCTTCATTTAAAAATTCGAGGATACACATTCTAAGGCTCTTTGTAAAATTATTATTTCATTTTTCATTCTGAAATAAAATGGTTGGTCGGTTGGTTGCTTTTATGGCATATCAACCATTTTTATATAAACAGTCAGCTCTATTTCAAACAATTCACTTTAGCATGAGTACACAGTTTAATTGTCAAAAACGTTTCTACTTCAAGCTATTCAGTTTAGTTAAACAGTTCCAATTCAAACAATTCAGTTTAGTATAAGCACAGTTAGTTGGTATAAACACAGTTAAATGTCATAACAGTTCTAATTCAAACAATTCAGTTTAGCGTAAGTATAGTTTCAATGCCAAAG
Organism: Sepioteuthis lessoniana; assembly: GCA_963585895.1. NCBI lineage: Eukaryota > Metazoa > Mollusca > Cephalopoda > Myopsida > Loliginidae > Sepioteuthis > Sepioteuthis lessoniana. The sequence continues at coordinate 91,086,434 of OY757910.1, read as the reverse complement.
CAGTTCTGTTTCAAGCAGCTCAGTTTAGCATAAGCACACAGTTTCATCGTCAAAAATGTTTCTATTTCAAGCTATTCAGTTCAGTGAAACAGTTCTAATTCAAACAATTCAGTTCAACATAAGAACGCACTGTATCATAATTCCTCCCAGCTGAAATAAAGAAAAAAAAACGTTCAAAACTTTAACCAAAACGAAGCTTTTAAAATCGTTTGAATTTTTTAATAATTTTGTTTTTAATTTGTTCTTTTATTTGTGATACTATAAACTCTTCTGTTCTTATTTTTGCTAGTTTGCGATTTAATGGCATATCAACCTGTTATATTTTGACCCTAGTCGGTGTACTGTACTGCCCCAGCCGACTGGGCAATGAAACAAAATCGATATGATTATTTTTATTTGTGGATTTATCATATTTACCAACCCCTCTGCTCGGGCAGGATATGACGCAAGGTCAAATTTTAGTGGAGTTTAACAGGTTCGAATTCAGAGTATTCCTTCTCCTCGACTTGTTGCCTTACCAAGGCTGAAAAACCCATTCTGTCCAACTATTTACCCAAAGCTGGAGGGAGAATAATTTGATTCATACCTTTCCCAAAGGCATTAGTGCTATGTGAAATGCAATCAGTCTCATCTAGGATTTGAACTCGTGTAGTCGTGTCCGTTTCCTACGAAGATAACCATTACACCACGGGCACCTTTTATCAGTGGATTTATGATGAAAATTAAATTCTAATTTGGATTTATTATTTATTAATAATATATCTAAAAAAAAGTATGGTGATCTAATTTCTGGTTCGGTGGTAAAATCTTTGGTATATTTTATTTTGTTCAATTTTCCGATCTATTTAACGGAGAAATTCTACATTCTTTGGCTATCATACATTGAGAGGGACCTATTTAAAGAAATTCAAGAACAGACAATCAAAGGTCATACTAAAAGGCAGACACATGGGTAAAACACATTTTCATTTATGAAAATACCATTATAGAGAACGAAGAAATACGTAGATAGCAATACTTTATAATTTTCTTTATTCGTAAACGTAATGTAGTGTTAGCTATTTTTAAACAATTTTCTAAACGTTTAAAGCTTTTGCTTGCAGAAATATTAAAACGTAGTGATTTTGGATTCATTATTAGCGTTTATACTAAGTAATTATTGGCCTAAGGAGTAGAATGTTCGGGAGACCGCGTTTCAATCCCAGGTCGGGTCATACTAAAGACCAAAAAAATGGTACCGAATACCGCTTTGTTTAACACTCAGTATTATAAGGTACGGATCAAGGGTAAAATGGAGCAATCCAGGGAAAAGAGTGTCGCCTTTCCCTACACCCCGATGTAATAGTTTTTGGAAAGGGAGCCTTTGGTTTACCCTCGACTGCAGTTGCCAACTTTACTTTTTTATAGTAAGTACTTTGTTGAGTAAAATACCAGAAACCTTAATGTGTGAACTACTAATTCTACCGATAAATAAAGTTGGTGACCATAGTCGAGGGCGACCAGGAAGCTCCCTTTTTAATACATCGAGGCGTAGGGGAGGGCGCTACTCCTTTCCCTGGATTGTTCCACTTTACCCTTGATACGTCCCTCATATTGCTGAGTTTTAAGCAAGGAGGTATCAAGTAACATTTTTAAAGTCTTTGGTATGACGCGATCTGGGATTAAGCCCAGGTCTCCCGGACTATTGGCGAACACTATACCCATCAGGCCAATAAGCCGGTAATTCTACCAATAAAGTAAAGTAAAGTTGGCGACTGAGGTCGAGGGCGACCAGAATGCTCCCTTTTCAATAGCTACTACACCGAGGTGTAGGGGAGGGCGCTACTCCTTTCCCTGGAATGCTCCACTTTAACCTTGATACGTACCTTATATTGCTGAGTTTTAAGCAAGGAGGTATCAAGTACCATTTTTAAAATCTTTGGTATGTCGCGATCTGGGATTGAACCCAGGTCTCCCGGACTATGGGCGAACACTCTACCCATTAGACCAATGAGCCGGTTTAAAACTTGTTGATCTTATAAGTCACGTTGCCTACATCAGAAATAATTAGTCTTTAAGGAATTTCAGATTCAGGCGTATTTGGAAGTCCATAAATTTTAGGAATCATAAGGTGGTAATCAATTAATGAAGAAAATTCGTCTTATTTTGCAATTAATCTTTGTGTGAATTCTTGAAAATATCCACATTTTAGTCACGGTTTGATGTTTAATTCGTGATTTTGTAATATTTATTTTAGTTTGTTCTTATATTGTGTAAAGTCCATAATGACAACAACTCCATCTTTATGTGAAGGTGTGATGATAATATATTTATTTTGGGGCAAATCTTTTAATGAAGTTTAGACGGGTGTTCTCTTGGTGTAATGGTTAACGCGCCGGGTTGTGGAATTGTAATAAGCAAGTTCGAACTCCTCTCGCACTATAATGTTCACTTTCGGACAAAAACTCTTTGGAAAGATATAGAACCCTTATCCTCCTATCCATGGGTTAAATAGTACCACTACTGTTATTCTAGAAGAATGGATCTGGCATTAAATAATCTACAAAGATTGATATGCCATTAAACAAAGAACCCAACCTTTTTAACGAAGTTAGTATTTTTCTTGGTGAAGTGAGACCATTGGTAGTAATATTAGTAGTCACTGCGATTAATCTTTTCTGGAAATTCAAATCATTGTGTCTATATTCATTGCTTAAAAGGTTGACTATGTTTTGCTTTTTATTTTTATTTTTTAACCCCGTGGCGTATTTGAGACCAAATCGAAGGGTCTCCATATTGTTGCATAGCATTTACTCAACAATTCTCCGTAATATAGGCCTTACTTCAGTATCTATGTTGAATGCATATGAATTTGACATAAGGTTAAGGAACTTAAATTTCGATCGTCAGCTCCCATCTTTTCATGTCGTTTCCTCTAAACGACGCGCAAAGATGGTAGCTAGCCTCGTCTTGTTGCTTTACTCGCTCTGATGTGTCTTTCGGGCTGCCATCTTATTTGTTCTTATTTATTGATGAGGAATGACAGCATAACCACAATTTCATTACCACATTTCCCTTTTTATTTCTTGACGACTTTTAGTCATTACCCGCTCAGCCTAAACAGGTAATCAGTGAGAGCTTGATGGATTGTTCAAACACATATGTTGAGAGTTTCTTACTAGCTGACTCACTTCTTTCTAATTCTGGAACTATTTTGGTAATCGGATTGCATCTATTCAACGAGATTTGTGGTCTCAGATTGACCTAGAGTTCAACAGTCGTCCACCATACTTTTTGAACTGACTGTATCTTTCCACTCAGTGCTAAACTTGAATTTTACACAACATGTAAAAAATAAACCTATACTGCAATAATATATATAAGATCGTTTCTACTGATGCTTCCGGTTGGTGGTGTTATAGAAAAATATCAGTTAGATAGATAAATAGATAGATATTGATATACACATAGATATATATTTGTTAATGATTTTCCGCGCTGTAGAATTTGATTATAAATTATGCCTAAAATAAAATGGATTGCACGATGTTCCATTAGAATTAATAAATATATGGTGAGTTTGTTTTACAAGAAAATTACATTGTATTAGTGTTGGTGTTATGCTTATTCATGGGTAATACTATATGCATGATCTTTTCTGGAGAGAGGTTTTGTTAAGCAACTCGTCTTTCAAAATATTGTAAGTACATGTTCGATACACTGTTTTGTGTCATGGTAACACATTGTTAACAAAAGAAACAATGAAGAAAACTTAATGGAGTCATCGCAGTTCTAACTGTATTTACCATTAGCCAGAAGCTGTTGTCAGAAACTGTGGTGGAAATCATCTGGATAAAATATAAATTGTTAATCGCTGCATTTATGTGTTTGTGTGTCCTCTATGCAGCTGTGTATGTTCCTGTGTTTCAGTGTATTTGCACTGGCGCGTGCGTATGTTTTTGTATATTTATGAGATTGTGTTGGACTGTACAAGAACAAATTCAATTCAAAATACGTGATTCTGGTTTATTTCATATTTACATGTCTTAGGACTCTCAGCTAGCATCAATTCTTAATGGAACAAAAGTACATTGCACTGTCCAAAAAACATTTTTAACATATTAAACAACATTCCATATGTAAGATTATTTCCCCTTTATATATATATATATATATATATACTATAAATTAGTTCCGCAAGAGACCTTAAAATATTGAAATTTTTTATATCGTTTTGTAGAGTAACACTTATTGCAAATTTATCACTAAAAATTAAACTCTCCCTCAAGATTTTATCATCGGCTGATTTAAAAATTTCTGTACAATATATATATATATATATATATATATATATATATATTAAACAGAAATATCTAAACATTATGATAATGAGGATGTGTTTATGGAGAATTTATTTTTTACGTCCATAGCTTATATATAGCTTATATATATATATATATATATATATATATATATAGTTTAGTAAATTTATTATTAAAATTATTTATATTCGAGACTATATATATATATATATATATATATCAATGGCCCTCTGTGACTGCCAGTTTTTCGCCTCTGTGATTGTAACTATAACATATATCAAACCAATACTTATCATCAGATTATATTTATATACACACACATATATATATATATATATATATATATATATGTACATTGTTTTTCGATAATATATGTAGATAGACGCATACATCATCATCATTCAATTGATAGAAAGACTGACAGATAAGCTATAATTTCGTAAACTGGTAGATTGGTCTAGTGAATAAAGTGGTCACAAATGGCTCGGGAGACCGGGGTTTAATCCCAGGTCGAGTCATACTAAAGACTCAAAAAATGCTATTTGATACCTCCTTGCTTAACATTCAGCATTATAAGGTACATATCAAGGGTAAAGTTTAGTAATTAAGGGAACGGAGTAGCGCCCTCCCACACACACACACACACACACCTAGCTGTAGTAGCAAATGAAAAGGTAGTCTTCGAGTTACCCTCGTATACGGTCGCCAACTTAGTGTTTACTAGTTCTTGAGTTATATAATCATTGCACTAATGTCTGAGAAGTACCAAGCGCCACCTTCTCTATATCTACGCTATGCTTATGTTACCTTAATTTCGACATATAAACTCTTTTATTGACTTTTGTTAGCAATATTTATTCATAGATTTTATAAATATATCGAACTATATAATTAATATCATCAGATCGCGCTGGCAGCATGAAAGTTCCTCTCTCTCTCTCTCTCTCTCTCGCGCTCGCGCGCAATCCATTCCTATTAACCAACGCTCCGGGCTGGTCCCTAGGTTGCATACTGTGTCCGTACTGAGCTGATATATGTAAGTCGTTGTTGGTAGGCCAACACTGGCATGTCAATATGTTAGGGTTAATTACAGAACGTCGCTTTCGCTCCAGAACACATTGAGAAAAAGCTGGGCGGTAAATACGCAAGAATTCTACTTGAACAAATACTCTTAGCAACATCACACAAAAGCAGAGCTGTCTGGCCACCCACCTTCCATCTCAAAAAACATCGAAGCTTAGATGAGCAAAACATGCGGGGCACTGCTGGAGAAGTAAGAACGATTCATTAGCGACAACTATCTATCGATCTATCTATCCTGGTTTTACAAAAATGAGTCGTTAAGCACACACACACACACATATATATATATATATATATATGTACACACACACATGTGTAGTAGTGTTTTGTTCAATGTAAATCTTTTTGCTGTTAATACAACTAGGTAATTATCGGAGAGTGGTTTACTTACAAAGTAATACGCTCAATTATTTCCTTCTCAAACGCAATGGAATGCTAACACTATTTCGATGGCAAATTCGCATGGTTTTTCCTCATTATACAGACGATCCTAATCCTTGTGACGTTTTGCCAAACTCCGTTGAAATCTAATTAAATTCCTACTGACTATCTTCATTTCTGGTTTATTCTTGGCAGCCACTATTCTTCAACCCTCCCACTCACACACCACTCCTCCACCAGCCCCGCCACCAGAATCCAGGCACTTAAGTCTGATTTTTAACAGCCAAACGTCTTCTCCCGTGACCCGCATACAAGTACTTGAAATTGCCGTTTCGAACGCACACAGTGAAGAGGAATCAGAGAGAGCAAGTTCAAATATTAATTATTTCACATGAAAGAAAACTGAATATGTTCAGGCAACCACTTAAAAAGGGCGGGAAAAATGGAATTTTGAAATCATGATCAGTCTAGATTCTCCGGGTTTTTTCGTTTTTTCTTTAATTCATTTTTTTTTTTATTTATTCTGTTTTTTGTTGGGTTTTTTTTTTTGCTTATTTATTTATTTTTGTTTAGTTTCGATTTATTGTTGTTGTTGTTGTTGTTTTTATGATATCGATTACCTGAGAGGATAATAAACAACTCCTCTAGCTCTTCTGAGCCTCCGTTAAATTTAGGCCGATAACCGTGCCTCTTTTATTTCTTTTTTTTTACCGTAGTCATTGAGGTATAAGGAATAAATTTTAATTGGGGTCGCATAAATTTGGCTTTTCGTAACTCCGAACAAATAGACAAACAATTTTAACTGTATTTATGTCAGCATTTCTTAAATTTGTTTTTTTTTAATACAGGGAAATGAAATAATTTTTTTTAGACCTGGTCCGGGAGACTGGGGTTCAATTCCTGGTCAAGTCATACCAACGACATAAAAACTGGTTTTTCCTTTCTATTCAAATACTGAAAGAATTAAAGATTCAATTTATTTTATGATTTAACAACGCAGTACTGAATAATCCTATGATAATAGATATTTGAAAAAAGAAATCGATTTGTCGGGAAATTATTGCCAGGAACAGACACATCAGGTTTTTTTTTTTTTTTTTTTTGTCATTTTTATTTTTTCATTTTTATTTTTATTTCTTTGATTTCACAAAAAAGTATGTTGCTGCTCATAGATAAGGCGACGATGATAAAAAAATGAAAATTGTGCCGGTCACCAATGGTCCAGCAACTCACTTTCAGATTCGAGTCGTCCCCTTACTTTCACCTGGTAGTGGAGAAAGGAACATATGCGTTTCCGGTGGTTCCACACCTGCACAGAAGATTTGGCATCTCCGGGTTTTTTCAAGTCTTTTTTTAATTACCGTAGTCATTCACTCACGATTGGCTGACCACAACGAGAACTTTGGCTTGAATCACTCAGAGGTCAGCTGGCCGTTCCCATAGACTCTCTTCTTTTTCTTCTTATTTTTTTCTTGTCACTTTCTCTCCTTCCCCAGAAATTCTCTTTATAACTTGATCTAAAATATCATGCTACACGGATTATCATTAGTTACTTGATACCACATAACAGTATGCAAACAAATGATTACAATTAAACATGATTTAAGTAAGTAAGTAATTAAGAAACTAAGTAATTAAGAGAAAACTAAGTAATTAAGAGAAAACTAAGTAATTATGAAAAAACAATACCAGAGAATTTTCACATACCTTTAAACGATAATGCAAAATCGTTGTCCATTGGACCGCGTGAAAAAAAAAAATCAAGAAATCACTAGACATAAAATATAAATATGAACGTACGATTAATGCTACTTCTAAAAAATTAGGCATAAAATAACACTTGACGAGTTTACATGCCGTTAAAATCAATCAAATAATAAATGGTTGGTTCTCAATCTTAGAAAACTGACATGTTCTGGATATGACAATAAACTACATCTACTGTAGCAAGAGGTGCCCGTCGTAGGAAATGGACACGGCGACACGTGTTCAAATCCTGGACGAGACTTGTTGCACTAATACCCTTGGGAAAGGTATGAATCCAATTATTCCCCATCCAGCTGTGAGTGGTTCAGACTGGGTTCTTAAGCCTTGGTGAGGCAACTAGTCTAGGAGAAGGAAAAATATGAATTCAAACCTGTTAAACTCTGCTTAAAAAATTGACCTTGTGTCACATCCTGCCCGAGCGGGTTGGTAAATAGAATAAATTACATCTACTGGTGAGGCTCCAGTTTTGGATCTCTGGGTAGCGTAGAATACCTCTTCACTGCAATTGCTCACAGATTTACTCTGATCCGGAGTGGTAACACCTGTTAGGGTTCCATCTATGTCTCAGACAGATCCGTTTGAAGTCAACTGTATTAGAAAGAAATACGTGAAACAATCTAATTCTATGCAGAGCATTTGTGTTCAGTTTTGATATTTCTACGCGTTGTTTTTTTCTCTTTTATTTTAAGCTCATTGCATTCAGTCAGCCTATATCTGAGCTCCCAAGATCCAGAAAAAAATATATTTCTTAAACCACATGCCAAATTCTTTGAAAAAAATCACACGCTTCCACCGACACGAACAGTCGACAAAAATAATGAAAATTTTATTTATTGCATGAAACAAATTGAATTCTACAAGAAAAGTAATTTTTTTTTTTTTAAGAACAATGTATTCGATAGATCAAGATCGTTCCTTTATATAACTGTGTGCAAACAAATGATTTTTAAATTGAAATAATTGCTTGAATATTTGATCAAAATGCTTAAAACCTTTTAAGTGTGTACAAATTGTTGGTATTGAATAGTATTATTTGATACAGTATAACTGCTTGCAAACAAATAAAGACAAAAAAGGAATACTATAAAACTTTGAAAAATATTAGTATTGGATCGGAATACTTGATCCAAAATAATTGTGTGCAAACAAATGATTATAGACAAGTTGTAATCAAGTCTCTAATAGTCTAATTGGGGACGCAAATAAAGCACTGTTCTCCTTAAGCGCTGGGACCTATTTACTTTATTCTTATGCCGTGGAAATAATTTAGAAATGAAAAACGGATAGAATGTTCCTTGTAGTTTTTCGTTCCCGTATCTCGATTGGAGGTGCCCGTGGTGTAATGGTTATCGGGAGGTGCCCGTGGTGTAACGGTTATCGTCGTAGGAAACGGACACGGCGACACGAGTTCAAATCCTAGACGAGACTGATTACATTTCACATAGCAATAATACCCTTGGGAAAGGTATGAATGCAATTATTCTCCCTCCGGCTATGGGTAAATAGTAGGGCAGACTAGGTTCTTAAGCCTTGTTGAGGCAACTAATCTAGGAGAAAGAAAACTCTGAATTCAAACCTGTTAAACTTCGCTTAAAAATTGACTTTGTGTCATATCCTGCACGAGCGGAGGGATTGGTAAATATGGTATCTCGATTCCCGCAAACACATGTCTCCTAGTACCCCAGCCACTAAGAGAAGAACACCGTATTAAGAATTTTTCGTCTCTTACAGAGATTCATAGAACCCCCACTCCCATTTCTACCTTCCGGTCAAGCCCACCCTTAGATGGCTGATGACTTCGGCGAGACAACTGGACGAGATGTGGAGCTTTGTTAACTAGTCTATTTTCCCGCTACTGGCTAACAATCTTGTATGAATGACAAATTATGATTAAAAAAAGAATGACTTCATTGGAACGTTGGAAATATCATTAACATCATTATCATGTCACCCTGCCAACACCCTCTCTTACGATCCCTATCTATCGTCCATTGCTCCCAGTAGGTCTTCCAGGCTATATCCTGTATCAACACAGAACTCTTGTATATAGATTCTAGCTTGTCGTCCTGCTTTTGCTCTTCCATGTGAAGGGGTCCACAGGAGTATGTTGCTTATGAGTTCGTTCTTACTTCTCCAGCAGTGTCCCGCATGTCTTGTTCGTCTAACTTGGATCGTTTTCATGATGGGTGTTTGGTGGCCGTATAGCTGCTATGATGAAAAGCTCAGCAAACTAGATTAGCAGAACATTGTTAGTGACATTGGTTGTAGCACAGCACCCCATATTTCTGGCCTTGTTTAACATATAATCCAAGCAGAGGGAATAGTTATAAAGGGTTATGATTTTAATCAATCAGAAAGTAATTAAATTTCAGGATTAAATGTACAAAAAAAACAAGGTTTGTTTGGTTGTTTGGGTTTTATGGCTTATCAATATTTGTAGATTATTTAATGCCAAATCCGTTTTTATAAAAATAGTCAGTTCTATTTCAAAAAATTTCCTTTTGCATGAGTTCACAGTTTAATTATCAAAAGCATTTCCATTTCAAGCCATTCAATTTAATCAAACAATATTAATTCAAACCATTCAGTTTAGTATAATTATAGATTTTATCCAAACACAATTAAGTTTATAAACAGTTCTATTTCAAACAATTCAGTTTAGGATAAGTACAGTTTCAATGTCAAAATCAGTTCTATTTCAATTTAGAATAAGTACGCAGTTAAACTGTCAAAAGTACTTCTATTTCAAGCAATTCAGTTTAGTCACATAGTTCTAATTAAAATAATTCAGTTTAGTGTGTGTATGGATTTTTTTACATACAGTTAAATGTCAAAGCATTTCAATTTTAAACAATTCAGTATACTGTAAGTACAGTTTCAAAGTCAAAAACAGTTCCATTTCAAACAATTCAGTTTAGCATAATTACGCAGTTTAAATGTAAGTACACAGTTTAATTGTCAAAAATATTTCTATTTCAATCTATTAGGTTTGGTCAAATAGTTCTCATTCAAACAATTCAGTTTAGCATAAGTATGCAGTTTAGCTCGATTTAACCCGTTGTTAGGTCCCTAGCAGGTGCTACCATTCCGGGTTAAGATGACCTGGGAGCAATGGCAATGAAGGGGTGCTCTGCATTCCCCAAAGCTCTATCGTCACTGGAACCTCACCATCTGATTGTTTAGTGTCATATCGAGAACACTCATTGCGTGGGGGGTCTTACCCTCTGCAGGGGTGCAGTTGGTGTATTCTGCAGCCCCAGCCGACTGGGGGAAAAGTATTTGATAGAAGTCGGTTTCAATATAATTTATTTGTTATTAGATTGCAATATCAATTATTGGTTTGGCTGAAAACCATATTCTGCCACTATCGCATGCTACAATAATTAATTCGTTTATAAAAATGCACGGAAAATGTTGTTTACAAGCAGAAAAAAATGTTTTGTAGTTGAAAACCTTTTTACCAACTGGTGTTTTTTTTAGGGGGTGGGCTTTCTGCCTCGGTTGCAGTTGCTATGCAATTATATATGAGAAATTATCGGATTAATTCTTCTATAACTAAATATGATGTTATTATCTGATCAAATTTTGCATTGGTAAACATATTATAATCTGATCAAATCTTCTAGAACTAAACATGATGTTATTATCTGATCAAATTTTGTATTAGTAAATATATTATTATCGTATTCACTCTTGTATAACTTTATATGATATTATTTGTATATCATATTGAAACACTGAAATTTCCACTGATTTAGCAAAACACTGAACGAATCACTAACCCTTACTAAATTTATGAAATTTGCACCCTTCTCTAAGGGTTCAAAGTTCATAAATCAAAGGCTATATGACAATATGTATATGCTCCCCTATCTAGCGAATGAAGTAATCGCGTTGCCATTAGCGTATATGCAAGACTCTTCATATGAATTGAGCTCTCGGTAGCCGTTAAGCCGTAAACAATTGTAATTGTGATTCATAACCGTTTAAAATTTACTTCGCTGTTTTCCCCATGGCTGAGGGGTAGAGTCTTGGATTGGCGTTTGAGTCGACCGGGTTTCGATCCCAGCTACGGAGATCTAGTATTTCCAGCCACACTGATGAGTTCTGATAGAACGAAACAGATCTGTCTGTGGATACCGATATATATATATAACTTTTGATTTATGAACTTTATGAACAATTTATGAATATATAAAGAGGCGATATTTCCACACTAGACAGAACCTCTCTGAAACTTGTAGACAAATTCACCTTCCTAGGAAACAGCGTCTCATCAACCGAAAAAGACATCGACACACGGCAAACGAAAGCATGGACAGCTATCAATAGGCTCTCGATCATTTGGAAATCAGACCTCACCAATAAAATGAAACGCAGTTTCTTCCAGGCAGCGGTCGTATCGATAATGCTGTATGGATGCATTACTTGGACGCTAACCAAACGGCTGAAGAAGAAACTAGACGGCAATTACACAAAAATGCTGCGAGCAATATTGAACAAGTCCTGGCGGCAACACCCCACAAGACACAAATTATACGGCCACCTGCCTCCCGTCACGAAAACTATACAAGTTAGACGAACCAGACACGCAGGACACTGCTGGAGAAGCAAGGATGAGCTCATCAGTAATGTACTCCTATGGACCCCCGCATATGGCCAAGCAAAAGCAGCACGACCAGCTCAAACATACATACAGCAGTTATGAGAGGATACGGGATGAAGCCCTGCAGACCTGCTTGAAGCGATGAATGATAGGAAGAATTGGCGAGTGAGGATCAGGGATACCCGTGCTAACAGCACATGATGATGATGATGATGATATATATGTACCATTTTCTCACCTCTACATTGAGATATTCCATGATAATTTCCTTCACAAGGCTAACAAAAATTTTACCATGAATTTAAATAAAATAATCTTGATTGTTTCAAATAATTCTATAAGCTAAAATGTTCAACTACTTTAGAAAAATGTTTATGACTTATCTGTTTGTAATTCAGTTATTGCTAACTGAAAAAAATACTAAGTGAATGTCCTCTTAATGTGCTGATTCCATAATTTTTGGTAAGAGAAATTTATTTCATGCCCCTTTTGCAGATTCTTCGCAAAATATATTCTCGTATTCAAACTTTCTCAACAGAATGGCATTATTAATTAATATTGTCATTATTAATTAATTCTAGTGGGAGAGTTTTGCAGGCAACAATTACCCATATTTTAATAATCTGATATTCGTGTGTCTCATTCCAAAACAGCGTAATACTTTTAAAATGGTGTCAATTAGATAATAAAACTATTTCCAGTCATTTTCAACTTAATAGCGATAGGTTTGCAATAGCGCTCACTCATATAAATATACGATTAATGTACGTGTACATGTCTGACCAAGACTTTTTGTTTGTTTCTTTTAATTTTTAACTTGAAATTTTCATTTCATTTCCAAAGTGTTTAATGAAAATTAAGTATTCCAAAAGTTTTTTTTTTTTAAGTTTGTGATAGAAAGACTTAAAGGCTTTAAGTTAAATGAATTATATGTAATGTAATTAAATAAACTTGTAATTAAAATCTGAAAAGAAAACGTTGAGAGACAAAAAACAGAAATGAAAAGATTACTAATCACGATAACTTTATTTAAATTGCCTCATTATTTCATTGTTATTGATTGAAGCGATAAGTTATTTTTATTTCCTTCTTCTCTTCAAGCATTCTTTTTTTTTTCAGTGTTAAACTGTAATGTTTGGACAAAATCTTAAAATTTGAAATATTCTAATGTACATTTTTCGTTTACTTACCTTCAAGGGGAATTTCGGTATTGAACAAGGAAAATGCTAAATTTCTTAGAAGATTTTAAAAGATTTGTGTTCTCTTCATTTTCAGTTTGTTTGTTTTTTCCTCAATGGGATATAAACCTGTGTTCTCTTCGCGCAATGGTTTAGAGCAAAAATATCTGCCACTGTTTTATTTCTCAGTCAATTCTACAATTTTCTATATAAACTATTATAAGATAAATTCTTTAAATAGGAAGACAATTTATATAGTGTTGAATGGTTCTAAATTGTTGATTTTACTGTCTCGGCGGACCACAGAATAATTCTGAAGCAAAGTGAAAAGAAAGATAAGTACCTTGACCTTGCTAGAGAATTGAAAAAGCTGTGAAACATGAAAGTAACGATTGTGCCAATTGTGATTGGTGCGTTAGGCACAATAACTAAAGGATTATTAAATGGCTTGGAGGACTTGGAAGTTGGCTTACGGGTAGAAACTATCCAAATGACAGCATTGCTAAGGACGGCCAGAATCTTAGACGAGTCCTGGAGACCTGAGGAGACTTGCTGTCACTCAAACTCCAGTGTAAAACCATCAGTTAACGCTGACGTGAAAAACTCTGAAGGAGTATAATAGGCACAGCAGAATTACTCTTCATAGATCAACACATCCTAAATGAGAGCAAGACAAGACGGAAAAAATCTAGCTATGGCCTGAATTGACTACAAGAAGGCATATGATATGCTCCCACAAAGCTGGATATTACACTGTCTAAAAATGTACAAAATATCACATGCAGTCATAAACTTCATCGAACAGACCATGAAGACTTGGGGAGTGGAACTGACAGCAGGAGGAAGAAGCATAGCTGAAACAAATATCCAAAGAGGCATCTTCCAAGGAGACGCACTATCGCCCTTACTATTCATAATAGCCATGATGCCACTGAACCACATACTCAGAAAATGCACTGCCGGATAAAAACTCAGCACATCGCAAGAGAAGATCAACCACCTAATGTACATGGATGACATTCAATTATTTGCAAAAAATGAAAGAGAACTGGAAACTCTCATACACGCAGTTAGAATATACAGTCAGGACATGGGAATGGAACTAGAAAAGAAAAATGTGCCATGCTCGTCTGGAAAAGTGGAAAATGACATATGACTGACGGAATGGAACTACCAAATCACAACAGAATTAGGACGCTTGAAGAAAACGAAACCTACAAATACTTGGGCATCTTGGAGGCTGACACCATCAAACAAGTGTAAATGAAAGACATGATCCGAAAAGAATATCCCAGGAGAACGCGAAAACTACTCGAGACAAAACTCTCCAGCAGAAACCTCATCAAAGGAATAAATACTTGGGCTGTGCCACTAGTCAGATACTCGGGACCCTTTCTCAAGTGGACCCGAGAGGAACTTAAACAAATGGACCAAAGGACAAGAAAACTAATGACCATGCATAAGGCATTACACCCCAGAGACGACGTTGACAGACTATATGTATCTAGAAAAGAGGGAGGAAAAGGACTTGCCAGCATCGAAGACACCGTTGACGCATCCATACAACGGCTCGATGACTACACAGAAAAACAGGAACGAGGACTAATTACAACCATCAGAGTCGATACGAACAACACGATAAACGAAAGGATGACAACAACTAGGAAACAAAAATGGGATGGAAAACAACTCGTTGGCCGCTTTAAGCGTCTAATAAACAACATCTCACACGAGAAAACCTGGACCTGCCTAAGAAAAGGAAACCTTAAGAGAGAAACGGAATCCCTCCTAATAGTAGCACAGGACAACGCCATAAGAACGAACCATATCAAAGCGAGAATAGATAAGACGCAACAAAACAGTAAATGTAGGCTATGTGGTGACAGAGACGAAACGATCAATCACATTATAAGCGAATGCAGCAAATTACCACAGAAGGAGTACAAGGCGGGACAAGACTGGGTCGGCAAGGTAATCCACTGGGAAATGTGCAGGAAATTTCAATTCGACCATACAAACAAATGGTATATGCACAACCCATCGCCTGTCCTAGAAAATGACTCGCATAAACTCCTATGGGACTTTAACATATAAACGGATCACCTAATCCCGGCCAGAAGACCAGACATCATAATAATCAACAAAAGAAAGAGAATTTGCAAAATTGTTGACTTTGCTGTCCACAGAATAAATCTGAAGGAAAGTTGACTTTGCGGACCACAGAATAAATCTGAAGGAAAGTGAAAAGAAGGATAAGTACATAGACCTTGCTAGAGAATTGAAAAGACTGTGGAACATGAAAGTAACGATTGTGTCAATTGTGATTGGTGCGTTAGGCACAGTAACTAAAGGATTATTAAAGGGCCTGGAGGACTTGGAAGTTAGCGGACGGGTGGAGACAATCCAAACGACAGCATTGCTGAGGACGGCCAGAATACTGATACGAGTCCTGGAGACTTGAGGAGACTTGCTGTCACTCAAACTCCAGTGAAAAACCATCAGCTAATACTGATGGGAAAAACTCTAGAGGAGTAAATAATAATAATAATAATAATAATAATAATAATAATTGAAAAAAACAATGGAACATGAAGGTGACGGTAATATCATTAATGGTTAGCGTACTAGGAACAGCCTCTAAGCCGTAGAAAAGTGACTGGCATAATTGAAAAGCAGAGAAAGAATCAAGACCATCCGATTTACAGCATGGCTAAGATTGCCTACAAGACCGAAAGGGTCACAGGAGACCTGAGATGATTCCAGTGAAATAACAGTAGTTAGAACTGGTGGGAAAAACTCACATGTGACAAACGAGAAAACTTCTTAAAAAACAAGTTCTGCAGCATGATCGTTATAGATAATTAAGTTATCCAGTCCAGTTGTCTGAATAAAAATGAATCCCAATTATCTGCCATTTTTAACCCCAAGAGCATCGTCTTTCATCGTATATCTTTGACTACTGATTCGGCTGTAGTTGTAGAATACACTGACTGCATCTCTGCAGAGAGGTATGACCCCCAACGGATATCCTGTATATGACATTAAATAATCTGATGGCGAGGCTCTAACTAAGGAGTTTTAAAAAATGCAGAAAACCTCTTTATTGCTATTGCTCCTCGGTCCCCTCAGATTTGTTGTCGTAGCACCTGATAGGGTCAAACAGAACAAACTATGAGTACAAACGAACTACTGGTGTTAAATTATGATTTTTATATAGCAATACTAGAAACCATTTAACTCTATGCAAAAAAGAGGTCAGGCTCGTTTAAGAATATTATCAACGAAATGTGTTTACAAATTATATATATATATATATATATATATATATATATATATTTCTAAAGTGTTAATTTTATTGGTTTTGTAGTTGTCTTAATCTGAAACGAGAAGGGACCGGAACAAAACTTACATGGGTAAAGGCTATATATAGCTGAAATAGATTTCGTTTATCCCTATCTTTCCTTCCTTTGACTATCCAACCTATCTGGTTGTAATGCATTTTATTTTCCTTTTGGATCTGATGAAGTCTTGTTAAAATTTTTAGAGTCTTTGATTCATATCAATGCTTTTAACAGCCTGGAAATAAATTTATCATCCTAATGTGACCAAATATTGTTTTTTCCTTGAAATAATATATATATATATATATATATATGTGTGTGTGTGTGTGTGTGTGTGTAAAGAGGATTTGGCATAAAATCATCAAGAATGGTTGATAGGCCATAAAACCAAACCAAACCAAACCTAATCTTATCTTTGAATTATTCATTATTTTCCAGGTGGCAGGCGTCTCTAGTATTTGAGTGAATGTCTCTCCCCAACATGTGGGGGTTTATATTTACCACTGCTTGTTTTTCAGTTCCCATTGTTTACATTACACCATCTTTCCTGGTACCTTCAATGACATCTACACTCCCTCAACCTGCGTCTGATGAATATTGGCCTCATTTCCAGGTCATCAGAATTCCCAACAGTTCCCAGCTGTCTCAAATGACATTTTGCTCCTTTGTCATATATCAAGATGACTGCTCCCAATACATAGATACATAGGAACATGGTTACATATTTATTTCTCAGTCAAAACTCAACCAATAAAAAGTTGTTCAAAGATAAAATTGTCGACCCCAAACTTCCAAAAGTAAAGGAAAATTGTTAAACAGTTCTTTTGCCTCGGGTGGTATAATGGTTAGCCAGCTAGACAAGGAAACTTTTACGAGTGAGTTCAAGTCTTATTGGGCGCCCAATTCATACAGCCTTGTGTCACATCCAAGCAAAAAATGCTTAATAAATTACAACATTTTTCCTTATAATTACTCACCCTAGCAAAATTTATGGAATGTATAAACTTTCCTATGGGGGTTGAGCACTCTGGCGAAGGAATTTACGACTGCCACTCGTATGATGCAAAGCTCTTCGAACGAATTGAGCACTCTGGTATCCGTTAAGATATAAATGTAAACAAACGAAAGCTAAAACTCAATGCCCAATAATTCCCGAGCTGACGTTGTAAACTTGTTGGATGAGCGGTATGATACTAAGTCTAACGTAAAGGTAGGTGGGTTTCGCTTCAAGCGTCCTTACTGTCTAGGCTCACAGAAGAGTTGTGATACAACGGAACAGTCAGTGGACAACAATATATATATATATATATATATATATATATATATATACACCATTTTCTCACCTCTACATTGGGATATTCAATGATAATTTCCTTGACAAGGCTTTGAAAAATTATGCCATGAATTTAAATGAATTAATCTAGATTGTTTAAGATATATTTTATCAGATGATATTTTAGAAAAATGTTCATGTCTTATCTGTTTGCAGTTCATTTATCGCAAACTGAAAAAATACTTAGAGAATATCCTCTAAATATAATAGTTCCATAATTTTTGGTAAGAGAAAATTTATTTTATGCCTCTTTTGCAAATTTTTCAGCAAAATATATTCACGTATTCAGACTTTCTCAAGTCTGTAATGCTTATCTCAACAACTTTACTTTCTCCGTCAAGTAACACTCTGATTTAGAAAATATTGTGCTATTTCTTATACACACAAACACACGTATTTTTAGCTAGAAAAGTTCACTTAATACCTTTATTTTTCCTTTCTGATCAGTTGCCTGAGACTATAATAAAAGAAAACGGCTGAATGTTTTATTAAACTGTTATACTATCTATTATTTAATGCTCTCTTTCTCAGGTCAGGAAACATAGTTCCATTATACATCATTTTCTGAAGTTATTTATTTATTAATAGTTTTCGACATCAAAACATGAATCTATTGGTGTTATTTATTATTCTCCTTGAGTTTGAGCGTCAACATTGGTTAAGCACACAACTTCCAGCAAACAGTGTCTTTATAAATTGTAGAAATCTCTAATATAGAACAACCACCTATTTTAGAATAAAGCTGAAGCAAACTTTGTTCTCTCCTTTCCAAATTATAAAAGTTTACTCGTAAAACAATATCACTGTAATTTTTATTTTCTTAATCCGAGGATTGGACCGAATGTAAAGCTTCGTGTTTTATTATGTTTTAATTCAATGTCAAAGACCGAATTTAAAGTATAGCAATAGAAGTTAAATCTTTTCATTAAAAACCCATTGTTATTTTGTTTTGATTAAAGAAAGATTTGTTTAATAAAAAGAATACATGAACAAGTATTGAGTTTATATCTTGTTTTGTATTTGGATTGGTTTTATGGCATATCAACCATCGTAATATATCTAATGCCAAATCGATTTTTATAAATATAAACAGATTGTGTAGTGTCAAGTCCAGGACACTCGATGGGGGAGTCGTATACCTCTGCGGAGATGCAATCAGTATATTCTACAGCCCCAGCCGACTAGGCTCTCGAGTTTAGAGCTTTGACAAAGACTAAGTTAATCTTCAAAACTAAATATCTATTATGTAAAGTTAATGCCATCATTAGATTTCAAACTTATTGATAAATTATGTGTATATATACCCACATACATATACACATATATATATATATATATATATATATATATACATTTGGATTTTAGCTGTAATCGTACATTGGTCATGTCATTGATTTTATGTATCTTTCCTGAAGAGAAACTTTTATCGTCTTTGCTCAGTGACAAGATGTATTATCGTCTTGAATAGAATGGCTTCATCATCACAAAACCAATTTTCTATCGATGGATCGAGAAAATTATTCACGATATCTATATACACATTTGCATTGTTTGATGAATTAATGATTACTATCTACCCTGGCCCTTTAAATAATATACAATATCATCTCGTTTAGGACTTAGAAAATCAACTTGTTTTCTTCTGGCCATCATTTCATATGTTTCATTTGAACAACCCAAGACCTACGTTCCAGCATCATCGTCTTGGTCAGTAGAAAAATTTTATTCATAACTGAATATCACTTTCCTCAAATTGTCCACACGTCAGCATTGTTGCTCCTACGTCCATTTTAAACTCAATTTCTTTCATGTTGGTGCCGTTTATATTTTGGCTTTTCTCATTGTAAAATCCCAGTTTTCTCACAAAATTTGATTTCTGTTTCAAGCCATCTATTTTTCATTGGTTTTGATGTACATTTTCTATTTTTCACGTTATATTGCTTTGAGTTTTATATCCTAAGGCTTTGATTTATTTCGTGGTTAACTAGTATGCTTACCATCTTTAACCACCCGATTTGTAACAATTTTTAGATGCCGCTGATCGGGAACATCTAACATCTTTTTATCCACTCCACCGTAGATTGACTTCTTAAATGAGTTTTACGATAATTGCCATTATTTCAATTGACGGTCTTTTTTTTTTTTTTTTTAGCTATGTTTCTTTTTAACTAGATATAGCCATCCACTTATTGAGGTCTGCAAGAATTGTCTATAGACCGATTTATATATTTAGGTCTCTGCTGGTATTTGTTTCAGGAACACAAATTATAGGATCACTTAATTGGTTTTTTCCTTAACGTCAGATTATTCCTTATTTTCTATTGGAAAACTATGGCATTTGCTGAAGAAATTTAATCTAGTTTGTCTAAAGAATATTTTATGAAGCTAGAAAAATAAAATTGGCGACCATAGTCTAGTGTGAGAGAAAGGATCTCTTTTTAATAGCTACAACACCGAGGTGTAGGCGAGGGCGCTACTGTTGTATAGCCACATAATACATATACATCTGCATGCAGAATCATAACAACAAAATAAAGACGAGCAACACAGTCTTTTAGAAAAATATACCTCTCACTTTATTGAAAGGGTTGTGTGTGAGAGGAAGTTGGAGACCGAACAGAACTGCAACATATTGACCCCCACTCTATTGGCCATAACCGCGTTTCTTTCCCGTTCTCCTGGGCTGCTCAACCGGGGGCCTGGGGGTCCACTCTGCTGGGTGGTGGTTTTCTCTACTGTATCTCTAACTCATCTGATCTCCAACTGACTGACTTCCTGTCTTCACCCGGGTTATATAATAATTTGACGTCCACTCTTCTTCCTGCGAGCGTCACAATTTCGCTCTCATTCAACCCGTCCATGGTCAAGGTTATGATATCCTGATATTCCTCAACCGGGTGCTCCTGTTATTTACACATGTGCATTTCCTATTTTGACAGCTTGGCTGGGTCGGAGTCCAATATACAACACTACTCTATCCCCTGGATTTCTCCACTTTACTCTTGATACATACCTTATAATGCTGTGTTAAGTAAGAAGGTATCAAGTACCATTTTTTGAGTCTTTGATATTACTGGACCTGTGATTGAACACTAGTATCCCGAGCCATTGGCGGACACTCTACCCACAAGTTAATGGGCTTGTATGTTCTCTTCTAAAAAGATGTTTTGTCGCTCATGTGTTATTAGCTTATTTACTCCTAAATGATGAAAAAAGGCGAGTGAAGGTCATTCAAGTGTGCTAATTTGATAATGTTTGCCCGGTGTGGTATATTAGAATAGAAATATTCAAGCATTAGTATCGATATAAATAATTATAAATAGATCATCACACAAATAAAAATAGTGCTACTTTGTTTATAGATGTAGTCTTATTAATCTTTCAGATTGATGAGAAAAGAATGAGAGGTTTATATGAGCAGATCTAAATTGACAGAAAAGAATCAATTTAGCGATAGTGTGTGAGTGTGAGTGAAAAAGAAAGAAACAAAGAAAGAGTTTGAGAGCATTCACATGGACTAAACATGGCTTCATCGACCAAGAGACTCACATATGGATACACATTCAGATAAACAGATTTTCCTGACACATATTTATTCAGCTTAGCATCCACACAGACACACAGACACAAAAATACATACAAAGCACAAGGCAAAAGAAACACATAATAGTGAGGCTCCAGTCTTGGAGTTAGGAGACTGTGAAGTACCCCTTCATTACCATTACTCTTAGTTCCACTCTGACCGGAGTGATTGTACATGTTAGGGATTCATCTATGGGTCAAATAAAAATGTTCAGTCTTTGTTGCAGCGATTATTACTATCAAATAGAATTATTAGAGTCAGATAGCAATACTTGAAATTATTTAACTGTGTGCAAATAGAATTATTAGAGTCAGATAGCAATACTTCAAATTATCTAACTGTGTGCAAATAGAATTATTAGAGTCAGATAGCAATACTTGAAATTATTTAACTGTGTGCAAATAGAATTATTAGAGTCAGATAGCAATACTTCAAATTATCTAACTGTGTGCAAATAGAATTATTAGTCAGATAGCAATACTTGAAATTATTTTTTAACTGTTCAAGTAGAAGTATTAGTCAGATAGTAATACTTGAAATCTAAGTGCCAACAAGTGTGCTCTGACTCATTTAAAAATGTTACCAACAAACTATTCCCTTAAAAATTGCACACACATATATATATATATATGTGTGTGTGTGTGTGTGTGTGTGTGTGTGTGTGTGTGTATGTTTTTATGTGTGCGTGCGTGTGTGTGTGTGTGTGTGTGTGTATTTGTGTCTGTGAATAGGATTTGACATTAAATAACCCACAAGGCTTGATATGCACTAAAACCCCCCTAAAGTACACACTCACATACAAAACGCGAATTCTGCACAATTTTTCTAATAGGTCAGGTGACGTAGTTTAAAGCAACAAATGCAGAATTATTGATCAAACGGCCAACTTTTTCTTGTCATAAACAGCTAACTTACTTGTTATACATATTTTCCAAAGTTTTTATGAATTTTATACACTTTTACACACCCATCGTTAACTTAATATCACTAATATAACCCTCATAGACCTGATGATGGTTCAGTAGAACCGAAACGCTATAGTGTCGACTTGGTCTCTCAATAAATCTCTCCTTCTACTTGGATAACCTTGTTATCAATTTTTCTTTACAAACTGTCGGATTACAATCCATTATTTTCTTCCATACATACATAGATACAAATTCAGTTTGTTAGAGATGATAGATACGGACATAGATAGTTTTGAGACAGCTGAACTGACTGATTTGACAAGAATGCTAGATTTTAGCGATTGTGAGCAATGTGAATATGTAAATATAATTATATATACATATATATATATATATGGGAGAGAGAGAGGGGGAAGAGAGAGAGAGACTTCTATGCGTAAATACACACTGGCGGCAAAAAATTAAGGAAATAAAATGTAGATAGGCACAGACTGAGATAGATCAATAAAATTGACCGATAATGAAGAGATGTGTAAATAAATCTACCGACGAAAAAGTTATATCAATTCGCTACGTTTTTGATCTATCATTTATTTTTTAAAAAGACTTTTCTGACACCAGCTGCAATGGTAACAAAGCCTCTAACAACAGCTGCCATTTCAAGCAAAAAGCCAGTGACAAACGCAGAACTACTACGGCTACAAATTCCATAGTTTTACCTGAATGACGAGTGTCGTTGCCCGTCACCAATCGAAACAAATGTTGAGCGAGTCAGTTCGCAGATGAGTCATCTAATTGATTTGCTGAACATTCTTTTCCTTTAGTAACCCAAACATTAGAGCAGAATTTTATTTTTGATCAAATAATATTTTCAGTACATACAATATGATCTTTAAAATCTATTTCAAATTAATAATAATACCTTCCGAAATTTCATGACACCATTATTTCATCCTGGAATAGATCATGAAATTGGATCTCTCTGTCTCTGTCTCTCTCTTTCTCTCTCTCTCTCAAATACAATCACACAGTAAGTCTCCCCCCCTCTCTCTCTCTCTCTCTCTATATATATATATATATATATATATATATTTACCAAACCCTCCTCTCGGGCAGGATATGACACAAGGTCAATTTTTAAGCAGAGTTTAACAGGTTTGAATTCAGAGTTTTCTTTTTCCCAGCCTAGTTGCCTCAACAAGGCTGAAGAACCGAGTCTGCCCAACTAATTATCCATTGCTGGTGGGAGAATAATTGGATTCATACCTTTATATATATATATATATATATATATATATATATATATATATATATATATATATATATATATAAGCAGCCGTAAATGAGCGGCTCGTGGTGTAATGTTTATCGTCTTAGGAAACAGACACGACGTTTCGAATTCAAATCTTGGACGAGGCTGTGTAAATTTCATATTGCCTTGATACCCTTGGGAAAGATGTATCCAACTATTCTCTCTCTAGTTATGGGTAAATAATAGGGCGGCTCTTTAACCATGGCATGGTGATCCATCTAAGATAAACAAAACTCAGAATTAAAACTCCGCTTAAACATAAAACCTTGTCTCACATCCTTCTCGTACGGAGAGGTGAGTAATTTTTTTTTTTAATTTAAGCATCCTTGCATCGTTCAGATATAGATTTTTCTCTAAGGGTTCTGGTAATGTCCAAATGAGGCAACGATTCAATAGTTCTAACAGGATTAAAGCTAGGAATAATTTTTTTTACGACTACATACCTCCTATCACACAGACCATCCAAGTAGGACGAGTAAGGCATGTAGGACACTGCTGGTAAAGCAAGGACGAGCGTAAAAGCAACCCCGACACATAGATATATATAAAAGTAAGTAAAATTGGCGACTGTAGTCGAGGGTGACCCAAAGGCTCCCTTTTCAGCAGCTACTAAACTGAGGCGTAAGGGAGGGTGCTACTCCTTTCCCTGGATTGCTTCACTTTACCCTTGATGCGTACCTTATAATCCTGAGTGTTAAGCAAGGAGGTATCAAGTACCATTTTTAAGTCCTTGGTATGATTCGACCTGGTCTCCCGGACTATTGGAGAACACTACCCACTAGACCAAGTGTTAGCCAAATAGTTTAGATTATAGGTACCGTCTTGAAGAATTGAAAAGAGGGAGAGCCGATAGAGTCAGATGTCGAGAGAGATTCAAGAGAATGTATGCAGTCATCACAACCTGATGATGATGACGATGATTTATATAAAGATTAACAAAATTTTGGTTTGGTTTTAAAAAAAATCAATAATTGTTGTTTATTTAATGATAAATCCTCTTCATACACACTGTTGAATGATCAAACAGTTCTATTTCAAAAATTCCATTTAGCATAAGTCATTTCTTTGCACTCAGTTGAAATGTCTTACAGTTCTTTTTTATCCATAGATAGGACACTATCAGGTGCTACCTCCCCAGGCCAGTTGGTAATAAGTTTTTTCTTTGGTAGGTGTATATAAGTCTGGATGTAGTGTGTTTCAAATTAACCTTACTTATATATATATATATATATATATATATATATATATATATATATATATATATCGGAAAATAATTGAATAAAACACTGATATACAAATTGAATTTTTTTTTTTAAATTGAGTGCAATGTTTGTTGAAAAACAATTGTTACAAAGTCTTTTCTGGGACGAAATGATAAGTACTTTCGAGAGAAAGTTAAGATTTATGCATGAAATATAGTAGTTTTTGTTAACCTTAATCAAAGAGGATATATTTTCTGTGTGGAAAAGATTTGTATGTGAGTGTGTCACTATGCAGTTGGAGAACAACGTGATATCGCTAACATTAGTCTGTTTGCAAAATTAAGCAATCAGTCAGCAAAGATATGCTTTGTCATAGCCGTCAAAATAGATCTATGTAAACAATGATGTAATAGTTCAAATTAAGATAATTAAACGATGTTGAAACTAAATGCTTTTTTAAAGGAAAAGAATGTTAAAAATTTTACATAAAAAGAAAAAAAACGAAAGTTTTTAAGTAGTTACACAATAAATCCGTACGTAGTGGAGAGACATTGTTTTTTTATCGCTGACTGTGGTAGGCAGAACATAAAAAAATGTTGACGTTTTATCTATGATTCTAATTGGTTAAAATGTAATGTATTTTAACTAGTGAAAAGATTTATTGACTTATTTTCGGTTTTGATCTTTCAAAATTTTCACGAAAAGTCAAGTATTGTTGTCTCCGTATCTCGGAGAAATTTTAAGACTACTTGGTACACGCTGATTGGTCAATAAATGCAAAAATACGGATACAAAAATAACAGCTTCTCGAGTCAATTTTTTGCACAAAAATCATTAGGTTTTTAGTGTGGAAATCAGTTGATATCCCATATATTCTTTTAGGAAGTAAATGCTTCAGATTTAGTATCATTTTACTCCTTTAAGAGTTTTTCCCACCAGCGTTAGCTGATGGTTTTTCACTGAGGTTTTTGTGACAGCAAATCTCCTCAAGTCTACAGGACTCTGTTCAGTATTCTGGTTGATTTTTATAATGCTGTAGTCTAAATGGTATAGCAACCAGAATTATCTGCCCACAGAAAATAGTAAAACATTACGTCACCACAATATTCCACAGCCCAGCCTATCAAAATATTTTGAATCAAACAGCTACTTTTTCGCGTTGCACGTGCAAAATTTAAATTATTTTCAAAAAAAGATTTTTTCCGTTTGCTGTCTTAAGGCTAAGACACATTTATATCTCTCCTAGTTTAGTTACACACCAGCACGCAGATATTCCTAATCTATTTTTCTCTTTAAGATACACACAGATATCTTTCTCTAGATTGGCTGGAACTTTCTTTTGGTAGAAGACTTTTTTGTGGCTGGCATATATTGTAAACATTTCATTCATTCTTGTGTTACTTTTTGTGTTACAATACATAAAAATTTGATTAGTTTAAATAATGGAATCTTTAATACATTCATGTTCATTAATTCTGTAACCCTATTTTATCATGCAGATTTCGTATACATACAAATAAATAACGAAAATAGGCGACCCAAGTGAAGTAAATATAATTTTACGGGTTACGAATACGTGCAGACATATTTTTCTGCGAAAAACTTCTTGTGATCATAATATTTTTTCCCTGGTATCAAACAAAAAACACGTTTATATTACCTAAATACTGCAATAATTCTTTTAAAAATTACTTTCTAAATACTGTGTGGGTAATTTTTACTTAAAAAAACATTTCAAGTATTAATATTACTAGTTTAGTGTAGAGTGTTTATTTTCTCTTGTACTTATTACGAAAAGGCGTTTAGAAAACTGTTTTTAAATTTTTTTCTTCGAAACATTTTAAATTAGGTTTCCTTGCTTATTTTAGTTTGTTATTTTTTTCTATACCTGCTACTAAAGCAAAGCAAGATAAACGGTAAGGAGTAAGCAGATATTTTGTTAACTTTAGAACCAGCCAAACTAATTTTCATGCCGAACGATATCAGTTCTTACTTCGTTCAGCGAGAATTTAATACGGCCATTAATGGCCTTAACAGCCAAATTAAGAAGTTCCACTACTGTATAGGGAACTTACCAGGTCATATTATCCCGGTTTGATTGATTTGGTTTGGTTTGGTTTGGTTTCTTTGTTTAATGGCATATCAACCTTTGTAGGTTATTTAATGCCAAAGCCATTTTCCTAGAAGAACAGTAGTGGTACTGTTTAGAGGGGGGGCTCATACCTTTCCCAAGTGAACGTAATAGCGCGAGTGGAGTACGAACTCGCGTACTACGATTCCGTAGTCCAACGCTTTAACCATTACACCACGAGGACACCCCCATATTATCCCGGAAATTAAGAATCTAACTGAAAGCCCGCCCGCGTCAAACGTTTATAACATGCTGAAAGAAGTAATATTCGCTCGGATGGCACTTTCTGAACGACGGAAAAATCAGCAACTTTTGAATATTGAAATGCGAGACGACCATAGGCTATCTCAATTATTACGTTCATTGGCGGGTGATACAAATGACAACATAGTCAGGCATGTAGGTGCCCGTGGTGTAATGGTTATCGTCGTAGGAAATGGACACGGAGACCCGAGTTCAAATCCTGGACAAGGCTGATTGCATTTCACATAGCAAAAATTCCCTTGGGAAAGGTATGAATCCAATTATTCTCCCTCCAGCTATGGGTAAATCGTAGGATAGATTGGGTTGTTCAGCCTTGGTGAGGCAGCTAGTCTAGGAGAAAGAAAACTCTGAATTCAAACCTGCTAAACTCCACTTAAACATTGACCTTGTGTCATATCCTTCCCGAGCGGAGGGGTTGGTAAATATGATAGTCAGGCATGTATTTCCACAGAGAATGCCACAAACCATACAACCTATTCTAGCCACTGTTGCTAAAGATGCAACCTCAGACAAAATTGCTGAGGTTGCCGATCAAATTATGGAGCATACCTCCGTGAATACATCCATAGTCTTGTCAACAACAGTTCAAGAAAACAATGAGTTAAAAAATGGAAGCGATGAATAAGTGATTAAACGCCTTAGCCGATATTTTAGCAAAAATAGATATACAATGTCTTCATCACATTCAAATAGCCCTGATTCTTATTGTTGGTATCACAATCGTGACCGGGAAAATGCACTGAAATGTATTTAGCCATGTGCTTTTAAAACCAGGGCACATTTAAACTAGTACACCGGCAGAAAGCGACGACGAATTCTGTCGGCACACACCAAAGCGACAAAGGGCGTCTATTTCACATATACGATACCTCTACCACCCTCAGTTATCTAGTAGATAGTGGTGCTCAAATTTCCTTGATTCCAGCCAGCTTAGTAAATAAACGAAAGGACCCAGAGAAATTAACATTTCAGGCCGTCAACTGCACTATTATCAAAACGTTCGGCCAAAAATGTATTAGCCAAAACGTTGGACTTTATCACTCTTTTAAATGGGTTTTCACCACTGCAGACGTCCCAATTCTAGGCGCTGATTTCTTTCAACATTTCGGTATACTGATAGACATGAACAATAGACGACAAGTAGATCCAGTTACAAGCCTAAAACAAAAGGTTTTATCCGCGCTAACGAACAATTAAGCACCTCCATAGCATGTTCCACAAATAATGAATTTCTCTCAGTCCCTTTTGGTCTCAGAAATGCAGCCCAAATATCTCAGAAGTTTATGAGCGGCATTCTACTTGGTTTGTATTTCTGTATTGTATACATAGATGACGTGCAAGTAACCAGTTCATCCTATGAGGAACATATTCAACACCTGGAAACAATTTTCCAAAGATATAGTGATTATAGTATTATCACAAACCCAATCAAATGTCTTTTGAAGTAAATTTTTAGGCCACAAAATAAGTGCAGCTGGTATTTCTCCACTTCCAGATAAACCGGAAGCTATCAACAAGTTCAAAGCTCGAAACCACCATGAAACAACTACGCCAATTTCTATGTATGGTCAATTTTTATTGGAGATTCATCCTAAATTATACCCAAATACTACATCCCTTAACGGACATACTTAACTGACATTAACAATTGTGAAATTAGCTTATTTGATGAAGCTTCAGCAGCTTTTAATAATATTAAACTAGCTCTACCAGAAGTCTGTCTCATGTCCTTACCAATTTTGAGTTGTGTCTATTCTATGACGTATCAGATCGTGCTGTGGGTGCTGTGGGAGCTGTAGGTAATGAAAGTAGTTAATGCCAGGCAACCAATAGTCTTTTTTTCAAAGAAGTTGACTCATACTGAATTACATGACAGTAATTTTGGCTATATGCAGCTTACTCTGCTGTACGCCAGTTTTATTATCTTCAAGAAGGCAGGCGTTTCTACATTCTAACGGATCACAGACCACTCCGCGGTGCTTTCCGAGGGAAAGCAGATATGGCACTTTTCTACAGAAATTAGACATTTACATCTTTTTAAGAAAAAAATAATGGCAGATAAACTTTTGTGGGCTATTTAATGCCAAAGCCATCCTTATAGAAGAACAGCAGTAATAATATTAAACTTCTAACCGGGGGTACAAGGAGGTATATTTCTTTCCTAAGAGTATTTATCTGAAAGAGGACTTAATAGTGTTAGTGGAGTTTGAACTCACTTATATCAAGGCATCAGTCTAACAATTTAGCCATAATGCCGCTGATCTAGCTACGATTTCAGTTTTTCGAAATCATACATTTTAATCTTAAACTTTTTTCACTACTGCTGGTTTTGACGAGATAAGGCAGTTTCTTCCCAAAATATATTACTCTATTAGCAAAAGAATCTAATTGTTTTGTAGACTTAGTTTTTGAAATCTTTCTTGACAGTACATTTCCAGTTCAAGAACTAATACTGAAAAATGTCTACCATAAATAGATTCTCAATTGATTATTTCGAAAGTTTCAATTTGATTACGTCTTATTCTCCTTTCTAGTAAAATAGATAATCCTGATTTCTCAAATATATAACTGTAATGTTTTACTTTTTATTATTTTTGTCACTCTTCCTTTTATGGCCTCCGTTGTTATTATTATATTCTAAACACCACAGCCCAGGCGTGAGCTCAGTATTTTATATGAGGTCTTATCAGGGTTATATATATATATATATATGAGCTTGTTGTCACCCTTGAAAAAAAATTCAAACTATCCAGCCAATTATTCTATTTACCCTTAAAACAATTGACAAATATGATTGTCAGCTTTAAATGTATAATCAAAGCCAACACTGAGATGGCATTTCTCATTTACTTTCTTGATTTACCCGTTGCCTTTTTATATTCAACTTTAATATTATTGGATTTCATATGGAGTACTTTACAATTTTCTCTTTCTAATCAGATTTTCGAGATATTTTCTCAATCGGACAGTTTGTTTAGAATCATGTGTTGTTCCTTTTGATGATGATTAAAAAGATAATGTAACACGTTAGATTTAAGTCTTGTAAACTGGAATTAGAATAAATCAGCTGTATCGAACCCCTTGCATATGGTTGAGATCCCTTCACCCAAAATATTGATGCCTTGTGTATGACACTAAATTTTATTCGGCGAGGAACTGCCAGTTCTTTAGCTTTGGGCAGTAAATGTTTTCTCATCATTAATCAAAGGACTTATAGACAGACTATGCATGTAGATAGATAGATAGATAGCTGTGATTACTGAAAAAGAAGCGATGCGTGGGTGTAAGCAGACGACGTGGGTTAAAAGCCGGAAGGACAACCGGAACCCGTGGGTGTTATGAAATTCTATATACACAGGTACCCAAAGAGTCATGGTCAGTCGCAGAAAGTCACGGTCAGCCAGTTGGAGCTACAACCATCAGAGTAG
Organism: Sepioteuthis lessoniana; assembly: GCA_963585895.1. Classification (NCBI taxonomy): domain Eukaryota; kingdom Metazoa; phylum Mollusca; class Cephalopoda; order Myopsida; family Loliginidae; genus Sepioteuthis; species Sepioteuthis lessoniana. Next base: position 91,055,616 of record OY757910.1, on the reverse strand, counting down.
AAGCCACCTAAGGCACCACCCAGGCAGGAGGAGCTGTGGTCCACAGCGGACTCCAATTGAGATCCTCACGTCAACGAAGCAAAGACGTAAGGCCCTGGATATGGAATCTCAACGTGGGTTAAGAAATGATCAATATAGCAGTCCTCCGCCTGTCGTTGTCCGAGTCTTTCGTCTCACTGTCTCTCTCCCACTTGTGGCCAATTTCGACCTCTTCGAATAATAAAGATGAGAGACTTATATTTTTGAGAGAAGAATGTGTTATGCTCATTTATTTCTTCATTATACCGGTACGTTATACAAGACAAAGCTAATGAATGTAAGTTTTTGATCGTCGGCAAAACTAGTGTGTCCATGTGTAAGAGTCATAAGTGAACATCGCTTTTGAATTTACCCTTACTTCACCAGCAGTACTTAGCATGTTTTACTCGTCTCAGATGGTTTGTGAGATAAGAGATAAATGGCTTCAAACTACTCTTTCTTAGGGTGCTGCTTCCAGAATTTGTTTAAAACAGCATGCAGCATTTTTGTGTAGTTCTCATCTAGCTTTTTCCTCCCGGAAGTTCAATAGGTGCAGCCAAACAGTAGTACTGACTTAGCTACTGCTTACAAGAACTCCTGTCTTATTTTACCGGAATGATCAGATATACATTTGAGTAATAACCAGTCAGTAGCAGACAATGCTTACCCTATGCGTATGTGGGCATTGTTTTCAGTGAATGAGATATAGCTACCGAGGTAGATGAATTGGTGTACTAATTTCAGAATTATGTCATTTAATGAGACAGAACCACCTTTATTAAAACACCTTTTTACTTCAAATGACATCTTTCTTTTTTTTAATCTTATATCAAGCTGCGAGGGTTATCTAATGCCATGGACATTTTTGTAGAAGAACGTTTGTGGTATAATTTTACCAACTGTTGTGCAGAACAAGGGTGTTCATTCCTTTCCCCAAGGGTAATTAGTCTGAAAGTGGACATAATAGCAAGACTGGTGTTCGAACTCGCTAACTACGTTTCTGTAGTCAAGCGTATTAATCATTACCCAACAGAGAATCTCCTCCCAATATCTTTTTCTACGATTTAGTTTCTTTATAAAACTTTCTAAGATAAATGGATTGGTAACATAACGGGCTCAGACATTCACTAGATTTGATCCTGTTGGCTTTTGTCATGACTTTGAAAAGATGACTGTTTATCTAATAGAAAGTGAGATAACATGAAAGCCCGGAAATGTAATGTGATTCACGATATTATTATAATTCTTTGGAAAGCGCATTTGTAGAACTTCAGAATCGTAGACACAACGGCACTGGACAGATTGAAGATTAACAATTTCAAAGAAGAAATCTATGACAAAGAATAATATATTCTTATATTTACCCAGGTTAATTTAACTTTGCTTAGAACAGAATTATGGACATTTAAACTTTCAAAAATGCTTTATTATTATACAAGCAAAGGTATTCAGCTTTGCCAGATTAAAAAAGATATGAAACAAAACTGTTTAGCGAAATAATCAAAATATGTACGTTGCCCAGTCGGCTGGGGCTATAGAATACACTGACTGCACCTCTGCAGAGGGGTAAGACCCCCCTAACGAGTGTCCTGCTTATGACACTAAACAATCTGATGGTGAGGTTCCAGCAATGCTGGAGCTTTGGGGAATGTGGATTATCCCTTTATTACCATCGCTCCCAGGTCCACTCTGGCCCGAAGTGGTAGCACCTGATAGGGCCCTATCTATGGGTTAAATAGAACTAACAACATTCTTATGTTAAACTGAATTGTTTGAGTAAACTGAATTGCTTGAAATAGAAATGTTTTTGACAATTAAACCGTACTTAAATTTAAACTGCGTGCTTATGCTTAACTAAATTGTTTGAAATAGAACTGTTTTTCGACATTAAAATTGTATTTAAACTTAACGGAATTGTTACATATAACTTCTTGAATAGTTTGAAATGAATGTTTTTGACAATTAAACTGTGTACTTATGCTAAACTGAATTGTTTTGATATGCCATAAAACCCAACAAACCAGCCAACCAAAACATGTACGGTTAGTGTCAAGATTATTCACCCGACTCCCATGATTATGAATAAAGTAGTATTCCCTTAGATTCTCATGTATATTTCATCAGCATTTTTTCCACATGAAATAATGGATTAAAAAGAATGTGCAATTATGCCTACAATAGAATCATATTTTAATGTCAAACAATAATACAAAAAATACATGTAGTAAACATTTAAAATTGGACAGAATTATTGGAATTCTTGCCTCAATAATCAACTGTATAACCTATATTTCTGATTGTTTGATAATTTTCTGTAGATCCTTACGTATAGATCACTACACGCAATAACACGTGTTTTGCTTCATACTTCCCTGGAAATAGTCATTAGTTCCTCTAAATTTGAAGGACTTCTCCCGCTCATGTTTTTCTTCAAATATGCCGAAGAGTTTCCAAATGGAGTTTATTTCAGGACTTTTTGCAGGTACAACAATTGCCTTAATTAGAGCTGTGTACCTATCGCCTTGCTTTTACGCATAAACTATCTTCATTCGGAGCTTCTTGTTAAGTTCAGCAATTTTCATAATTGTTGCTAAATAAATGAACTAATTTGGTACGTGGCAGTTATGTACTGTATTCTTCAGAATCTTCTCGGATGTTATTGAATCAAATCAATATTATTTCATTTTCAGAAGATGCTTGTATTAAATCACGAATTAAAAACAAAATTATTATTGCCACGAAACACTATTCCATTATTCTCATTTGGAGGTGAATAAATTGAGACGGCACCCATTTGTGAAAAAAATTCTAACTGGGGCCGTAGAATGCACCAACTATGTCTTTGCGGTGGGGTAAAACCACCCGCTCCCAACGAGTGTCCTGTATATGACACTAAGAAATTTGATGAAGAGGCTCCCGTCTTAGATCTTTAGGGAATGTGAAATACCTTTTCATTATGACTACTCCCTGTTTCATTTTGACCCGAAGTCGTTTGAGTCCTATGTATGGGTCGAATAGAACAATCCAATCATTTACAAGACTTGAAGCCATTTAACTCTGTGCAAATAAATAATCAATGTTGAATTGAATTATCATAATAATTCAATTGCAATGTAATAATAATTATTATTACATTGCAATACGTGAAATCCTTAAACTATATGCAAACAAATGAGCTCAGGCTCGTTCAAAGATAATGTTACCTGCAAACTATTTGCTAACCAATATATATTTAGGATTTGGCATTAAATTGCTCAGAACAGTTGATATGTCGAAAAACAAACAAAACAAACAAACAATATAACTATTAATATAAATGATCCAAACTTCTAAAGAATTCATGAATTATCCAACAATAAATACGATATAAAATATCAATGACCAATTCTCTGAGAACTCGCTAATATTTGTACTTCTTTTGAAAATATATAAATATGTACTAGACGCATCCAATAAGTTTCCAGACTTTTTTGTACAGGCATTTACAATTGTCGTAGACTCTTGAAAATTCACTATGTTATTGCAGTACACCTTATGAGATGACTGACCAATTTTTATGATTTCAGGTTCAAATCAACTGCTAAAGCAAGAATTGGAATACACCCTGATTGTCACAGCTGGGGAATTTCAAAAATGCAATCTGGACGTGAGAAAGAACGATATGCAATAAAATTCTGTATTAAACTTGCAAAAATGCCACAAAAACGTATGGAATGCTTCGGACGGCTTTTCGACCATTTTGCATGAATCGAGCATCAGTTTTTGAGTGGCATAAGAGATTCAAGGAAGGCAGAGAGTCTGTGAGGGATGATGAGAGGTGTGGGAGGAGTAAGGAAGTCAATAAACCAGAGTTTATAGGCGAAAGGGTTAGGCGTAGGGTTGAGGTTTTAAGGGGGTTCAATAAGAGATTCGGTCGGAAGAGGCCAGCACTCTTCAAATCGGGTCAGTGGCATTTCCACTCGGAAAATGCATCAGTCCAAAACTCCATCCTTGTCACAGACTATTTGACTAAGATGGGCATCAAGACTGTTTTGAGGTGCCCGTGGTGTAATGGTTATCGTCACAGGATATGGACACGGTGATCCGAGTTCAATTCCTGGACAAGACTGATTGCATTTCACATAGCACTAATACCCTTGGAAAAGGTGTGAATCCAATTATTCTCCTTCCAGCTATGGGTAAATAGTAGGGCGGACTAGGTTCTTCAGCCTTGCTGAGGCAACTAGTCTAGGAGAAGGAAAACTCTGAATTCAAACCTGCTAAACTCCGCTTAAAAAATTGACCTTGAGTCATATCCTGCCCGAGCGGAGGGGTTGGGTAAATAGGATCAAGACTGTTTTGAACAAATACTGGAAGCAGCAGTCTTCAAGAAAACAGCTGTATGACTACTCACCTCGAATCACACAAACAATCTAAGACGTACAAGGATACGAGGATCATTAAATAAGTTTCCAGACTTTTTCGTACGGGCACTTTTATTGATAGTACACACATGAAACTCTAGTCTCCTTCGAAGTAATCTCCTCTGCCTACAATGCACTTGTCGTACCGTTCCAACAACTTCTGGAAAGTCACATGGAAGTTCTCTTGTATGAGCGTGTCAATGACCTTCGTCACAGCCTCTTTCATCTCCTCAATTGTCTCATAACGACAGCCTCTGAGCTTAGGGAATAACCAAAAGTCACAGGGAGCAAGGTCTGGACTATAGGGAGGGTGAGTAACTGTCTTGGTCTTGCCCATCTTGATCAAATAGTCTGTGACAAGGATGGAGTTGTGGATTGGTGCATTGTTCTGGTGGAAATGCCACTGACCCGATTTGAAGAGTGCTGGCCTTTTCCGACGGAATCTCTTCCTGAATCTCTTAAAAACTCAACATTGTAACCGTAACCCTAACCCTTTGGCCAATCAACTCAGGTATATTGACTTCCTTACTCCTCCCACACCTCTCATCATCCCTCACAGACTCCCTGACTTCCTTGAATCTCTTATGCCACTAAAAAAACTTATGCTCGATTCATGCAAGATGCTCCAAAAGCCGTCAGAAGAATTCCATACGTTTCTGTAGCATTTTTCCGAGTTTAAGGCAGAATTTTATTGCATATCGTTCTTCTAAAGTGTCATCACATCCAGATAGCATTTTTGAAATTCACCAACAGTGACAATCAGTCTTTAGTAGGGTGTATTCCAATTCCTACTATAGCTGTTGATTTGAACCTGAAATCATAAACATTGGTCAGTCATCTCATATGGTGTATAGCAATAACATAGTGAATTTTCAAGAGTCTACGACAATTTTAAATACCTGTACAAAAAACTCTGGAAACTTATTGGATGCGTCACGTATGCTGGGCACTGATGAAGAGTGAGGATGAAGCAATTACCAAAGTATTCTCATTGACTCCTACACGTGGTCGCACCAGTGTTGACCGAGAAGCAAAAGGTCATATTCACCAGATCTATGCGGACACCGAATGCCACCTTGATGACCCCCAAGAGGCGATGTGGGTTAGGGATGGCTTGACGAAAGATAATCAAATGGTTTGAAGATATATATATATGTATATAGTCATCCACAGACAGATCTGTTTTGTTCTATCAGAACTCATCAGTGTGGCTAGACATTAGCTTACCGTAGCTGGGATCGAAACCCGGTTGACTCAAACGTCAATCCAAAGCTTCTAACCATTCAGCCACGAGAAGCCATTAGCTGCGAAGTAAATTTAAAACGGTTATGAATCACAATTACTATTGTTTACATACATCCGTTCAATGGCTACCGAGACCTCAATTCATATATGAAGAGGCTTGCAATATACGCTAATGGCAACACAATTACTTCTCCGCCAGAGAACTCAACCGAACTGGGGTAGGGGAGTATCTCTCTCTCTCTCTATGTATATATATATATATATATGTGTGTGTGTGTGTGTATGTGTATGTGGAACGCTATGGCAGGCCAGGAATTATTATTACTATCAATTTTTACGAGTTAGAATGAAAATCTCAGGTGTAGAATTATGATGTGATATAAATAATGATAGAATGGTGACTTTTTTTTTAAATCCAATATTGGAATCTTTTGTTTCGTCCTCCTTTCATTGATCTGATTTTATTGAATACCGTTTTATTTTATCTAGTATAATTGGGTTTTCGCTGGTGTGTACGTGACATTCTGTCATGGCCCTCCCAGGCATATGATTTCTGTCATACAGTGGCGAATCTACATCTGCCCTCAGGCGAAAAATGTCAATACAATAAGCCACGGCTGAGACCGTAACCAGATTCCCACTTGTGGGCTGGAATACATTGGGGACGGCTTAGGTAAATGGTTGTGGATCGCACAGCAAGGTGAAATGTAGGAGACGGATTTATCTCTAAGGATAACGCTACCCTGGTGTCTGGAGTATCGTCTTTCAGAATCCGGGACCTAAGTTGGACTAAGTAATTATGGTCAGTTATGTGTACTTCCTGAGATCTGCGACACTTACAGATGAAATTAGACTAAATTATATCCATTCCAATAATCAATAAGTATTTATTGGAAAGCAGTTTTTCGAAGGACACATGCCATTTCATACTACCATCGCGCTGAAGATGGTTTTAAAAACCGGAACATTAAACAATGACTTATCGATAAATAAATATCTTCTTTCTTCATATCTTGTATATATATATATATACGAGTGTGTGTGTGTGTGAGAGAGAGAGAAAGAGAGAGAGTCCTTGCACATGTATATAGCAAAGTACAAAAGTATAAATGTACCTGTGTATGTATACTAAGAAAAACGTGTAGATTTCTATATACCCAACCCCTCCACACCAACAGGATGCGAAATAAGGTCAACTTTAAGCGGATTTTAACAGGTTTGAATCCAGAGTTATCCTTCCTCAAAAGTGGTTGCCATACCCTATTATTTAATCATAATTAGACGGAGAATATTTTGATTTATATCTTTTCTAATGGTATTAGCGCAATACGAATTGCAACCTTGTTCAAAGCCTGAATTCGGGTTGCCGTATTCATTTCTATACTACGATATCCACTACACCACAAATTACTCTCTAACCATGAATAAATGAAAATAGTATGGCTGTAAACTTGATATGCATTTTAATTATTCAGGCGCACCGTGAAAAAAATAAGCCGTCCTCCTAACCCTCTCATTACATCCATATACAGAGCTCCATGCCGGTTCCTCGCTCGATCCTAATTACTTGTAGGAGATATGCATCGTTCATGGTACACAAATAAACTTTTCTTAGAACAAGAGAAGTGAATTCATTCACCAGGAAAAAATGTTAAAACGCAACGGTAATAGGTCTTCCACCTATTACTATCTGGAACATTATTCCTCTTATCACGCCAGACGTACAAAATTGACGTCATCTTGTCGCGACATCCTAGTCAAATTTGACGTGCTTTAATTCAAGTCATTGAATTTGCCTATATATATATATATATACACTGAATTATATACACACACACACACATATATATATATATATATATATATATATATATATATATATTACAAAAAAACCGTTGTATCACGAGCAAAGCATCCATTGGAAGACACTGAGACGGAACCAATATATCATTTTCACAAGCCTACAGTGCCCCAGCTGTGTGTTACAGTATCACAAAACTTAGCCGTTTTTGTTTGTTTGTTTAGTTGGTTGGTTGTTTTTTAATTCTTTTATTTTTGTTTTGTTTTTTTCCGGTCACATTCTAAAAATGGTGCCTCACCTCGCTCTACTCTGAAAGCAGACATTAACTTGATCTATAAAAAAGTTCCCGGTCCTTTTTGTTTCAATACTTAATCAATAAAATTAACCCTTTCTCTTGATCTTCCTTTCCTCATCCAGAGCACTTTTTGTTTTGCTCTCTGCTTCTCGCCGTCGTAGAAATAAGTAGAATTAAAAAGATGAAAGGAAACACTAACTTGAACTAATGATAATGTTGCAAATCTCAACTGCAAAGATTGGGGAGTAGTTCAATTACTCACAAGTGTACAATGGATTGTCTCCAGAAGAATCAAAAAGGTTGCCACGAAGGAACAAGAAGAACGGGTGATTTGCAGTATATTGGTCAGCACATCTCCTTGGAGTGCAAAACGAGACGAAAAAATATAACAATGACATGGATTGACTATGAAAAGATCAATTATAAGGAGGGTTGACTGTCTAAAAATGTACAAGATATCCAAAAAAGTCATAAAATTCCCTACGGAAGCAATGAAAAACAGGAGAGTGTCATTGACAAGATAAAAATCATTAGCAGCGGGGAAAATCCAGGGAGGCATGTTCCAGGAAGATGTACTTTCACACAGACTATTTGTGTCAAGAAAAGAACGAAGAGGACACGCTCAAAAAGAAGATAGCTTGGATGCATCAAAATGAGGATTCAAAGACGACATCAAAAAGAGCTAATCACAGTGACCAGTAACAGTTTTGAGAAGAATTAGGAATTAAAAGCAACAGGGATTTAAAAGTTATGCATTTTAAATCGTTGCTTAATTTACTTAAAAAGGCTATAATACAACGTTACTTGGAAATATGGTAAACCATCTGTTTGAAGCTCCCCTGTGGTACTATTTACCAACCCCTCCGCTCGGGCAGGATATGACACAAGGTCAATTTTAAAGCGGAGTTTAACAGGTTTTGAATTCAGAGTTTTCCTTCTCCTAGACTAGTTGCCTCCCCAAGGCTGAAGAACCTAGTCCGTCCTACTATTTACCCATAGCTGGAGGGAGAATAAGGGGGTTCATACCTTTCCCAAGGGTATTTGCCCAAAAGTGAACGTAATAGCTCGACTGGAGTACGAACTCGCGTACTACGATTCCGCAGCTCATCGCTTTAACCATTACATCACGAAGACCCCCCCCAAAAAAAAGCTCCACTATGGTAAGTTTTGAAATATTGAAAGATACCGAATTAAAAAATATCTAATAATATTCGTTTTGAATTTATAATGTTTCCCTAGAACTAAGAAAACGAATGTAGCTGTTACTTAGTAGAAGCATGCGTTTATATAAAAACTTGGCCGGGCAATATATATACAAACAGAATGAAAGACAAACAGACAGAGACAGAGGAAGAGACAGAAATAGAGAAACAAAGAGAAAGACACACACAGAGACACACACAAAGGTAACAGAGAGAGAGAAAAATTTTGCACAAAAGACATAAGCAAACTTCGTTCTTTATTTAATTAAGTGGGAATATAAAAATTTTTCACAAAAATTATTGAAATGAAAGCCGGCTTTAATCAATTTTGGTCAACAAGGACATTATAAAATAATATTAAAAAAGAAATAATCAAAAAAAAAAGAAAGAAGAAACAAATGGCCTTCATGGAAATTTCTAAAATGTTTAAATTCATGCAATTTAATTTTTTCTTCATTTTACTCAAATTTTTTTTTTTTTTTTTTTTTTTTTTTGTTCTACGACGTCCTTGGCAAGAATCCAAAGCAAAATGAAAGATGTTGCTTTAGATTCAGCCTTTACTTTTTTTTGATAAATATTCTGATATTGGTATTTCTCTTAAGAAAGATATGGAAGTCTTTCAGCTGGAATATTATCAAATATTATTTAATACATTTATGCTAACTATATAGAAACAAGTGGACGTTCAACGATATTTTACAAGTATGAAATACTCTTGTTATAATGAGATAATGCAGTTAACGTGGGATGTTTCATTTTAGAAAGAGACCTGTGAGTGGTGCAAGGAATACATTGATTGTATTCTCTGAAACGTGAAGAATGGGGAGTCTGTGTGATGTAGTGGTTAAGGTGCTATACTACGGCTACGAAGTAAGCTAGTTCGAACTGAAGTCTCATTTTCACTTTCACTTTTAGATTAATACTCTTAAGGATGGAATAAACCCCTTTGTTCACCCACCTATAAGTCCAATAGAGTCAGAGCTGATCTACATAGATCACTTTTTCATTAAATAACTCATTAAAGTTGATATGTCATCGAACAAAGAAATCAAACCAAACTAAAAAGTGCGCCTCGTGTTTAGGCTCCACACCTGAAGCTCTAGAAAGTGCAAGGTACCACTTTGTTACTCGGACCCGGAGTGGGAGAACCTGATAGGGTTCCAACTAACGGTCAAATGGATCTGTTTGAAAATAATTGATACTTGACATTAATACTTGAAATCATATAACTGTGTACCGATGACTGGAGTCAAGTTGTTTATTAGACTGAATGAAAATTATTTGTATTAAGAATCATCATCATCATGTCGTGCCGCCAGCACGGATATCCCTGAACTTCTCTTGCCACTCATCCCTATGGTTCATTGCTTCTGGCAGGTCCTCAGGAGTACATCCCGTATCCTCACAGAGCTGCTGTATGTTGGTTCGAGCTGGTCGCCCTGCTTTTGCTCGGCCATGTGAATGGGTCCATAGGAGAACATCACTTATGAGCTCGTCCCTGCTTCTCGTCCTGCATGTCTGGTTCATCTAACTTTGATAGTTTTCATAATGGTAGGTAGGTGGCCGTACAGCTGCTGTTTGTGGGGTGTTGCCTCCAAAACTATGTGTTTACAAATGACAGTTTTCATTTATTACCCAAAACCAAATTACTGCATGAAATACTCAAAATCTTACAATTGTGTGCAAATTATTAGCATTATATTGGAATATATGAAGCCATATAACTGTGAGAAAAGACATTATTATGTAAATTCTTGCTAATCTTTCACACCAGTATAAGCTGATGGTCTCTCAGTGGAGTCTATGTGATAGCAAGTCTCTTTAGTTCTCCAGGACTCTTCTCAGTATTCTGGTCAAGCTTAAGAATGCTGTAGTATGGATGGTCTCAATTCATCCTCTAAATATTCCAGCCCCTTTTCAAACCTTTGAGGACCATTCCAAATGCACCAATTACAATTGATATCATGTCGTCATATTTCACTATCTTAGTTTTCTGGCTAAGTCCAACTTCTTGTCACTTTTTTCGCTTCCTCTGATTTTCACACTGAGGTCTGTTGCAATGGCAAAGTCCTCTAGAAGGCAAGTTTTCTTTTTTTTATTATTTTCGTTATCACTAATTTTTTAGCAGATGATTAGTTGATGTGTTTGTATCTTAAAATCCCAGAGAACTTTCGGTCTCATTCTCAAGGACAGATTCTGGTTTGTTAGAATAATTAAATTTCAATATCTTGTAAAATGTTCAGTGGATTACCTTTTCTGCCCTGTCGTGTCTAGACTTATACTTTCTTTATGCAGGTTTTCAGCATTCGCTTATCGACAGTTTTTCACGTCAGCTCAGTTAGATGATTTTTCACGGGATACTATGCGAAAACAAGTCTCTTTAGATCACTAAGACTCTTGAAATTATTCTCGATGATTTTTGAATTCTTGTAATTTAGATGGTTTCAATTCTTTTACTCATCTCCAATGTGTCGAGTCTATTTTCCAGGTTCTTAGAGACTGTCCCAAAGATCTCAACTACTATTTGCATCACCGCCTCACTCATGTTCCATAGCTTTTTCAGTTTTCGGGCTAGGTCCAAGTATTTGTCCCTCTTTTCAATTTTATTATAATTAATATTATAGTTGTTGTTTCAATTATTATTATTATTTAATCATTAGAGTTTTTCACATCAGCGTTAGCTGATATATTATTATTATTATTATTATTATTATTATTATTATTATTATTATTATTATTATTATTAAATACAAGTACTTGCTTGAATCTATACAACTGTATTCAAATTATTTGTATCTGATAAAAGTACTTTAAACCATGTATGAGTGCAAATTTTGTCTGTTTAGAATGGTAATTTAAATTAATAGTTTTTTTTACAAATTATTATCATCAGTTATATGAGTCACTCAACGTGGTGTAGTTGCTAACGTACTAAACTGTGATATTAGAGAAAGCGAGTTCAAATTCTACTGGTGCTATAACGTTTACTTTCAAAGTAATACAGTTGAGAAAGGTATAAACCTTCTTATTCACCCTACCTGACCCCAGATATGGCTTTAAAAGTTCCACATTTGTTCTTCAACAAGGATGACTTCGTAATAAAATAACTAACCATGGTTGATATGCCATTAAACAAAAAAATCAAATCAATTGATTTGTTACTTGAAACCAAGTAATTGCTAGCAAAAAAAAAAAAGACTTAATTTGATATTTTTAGTTCAAAGGGACTGACTTACCGTAAACCCAACCAGTCAACTATTTGTTTTATTCACGTGGGTTGATCATTCTCATTCTGTGGGCTGTGCTTAGTAGATAAACCGAGACATTCACCAGTTTAGAAAAGTGAAGAAGGACATCTCAAACAAAACGTAAATAGGAAGAATAAATTGATTCCATATATCATCTATCGGTTACAACAGACACCTGACGAAGGCTGTCAGACACAACGACTGAAACGTTAGAGCAATAACGATACTAAAGTTTAGGACACTAATTTGCGCTCATTATAGACTATCTGGCTCTGGCTACCTTTCATGTTCGTTCCTTTAATCAGAATTGTAAAGTGTAATTGTATTTTCCGATTTAATTCTGGAAACTTTAAAGACTTTACTTCAAAGGGTTTACGATTAGAAACAGCGCAGTTAGTCTGTGATACGAATATTAAGCGGGATGCTATTTTAAGCAGTGAGTGCTGATTTAACGAGGTACTGATCTGTAAACGACCAACACGTGCCGTCAGTTTTATCTAGGGTAGTGAAGCGTACTACTGCGCACACTCGATGTTGTAAACATAAGCGAAAAAATAAAAATAGCGTGCTTGGCTGCCGTTAATATGTCATCGCCATCTTCGGGATTAATGGAGAAAGAGAAGATAGTGGGTGGTGCTGTGTGAAATGCATAATGCATCGGGGTTCTTGTATGAATCAGCCTTGTGAATGACAGACAGAAGTTCGGTGGGAAACCTTTGGAAGTTGCACCCTTGAATAGGAAAAGGTCTGCAAGCGAAGAAATGCACATGTCGCGCGTGAACAAAGAATTCAACGATATGTGTTTGAACTTCATGCAGCGTGTTACAGAGTGTTTAAACGACCGAAAACAAATGGTATTCTGAAACGCCTGGGAAGAATATTAACTTCAAAACGAGTCTCAGCAATGGTGGAAAGCGACCTCGTTACCTCGTGTAGATAGGTTACTTGATGAAACCAGTAAACTACTTATGCAGATTCTAGAGATCTTAGGGATTAATAAGCATTGTACTCTTAGATTAGATTTATTGACTGGTTGATCGATTTTATTAGCATGTCAACTCGTTCATTTTGTATTTTACGTTTATCTTTTTTGTGTACATGTTTCTAAAGAGTTTACCTGTAGCCTAACAAGTTTTTGATATTCATCCACCTTCCCAAAAACCCGGATTTCACACAAAGTCATTTTATAGTCGGGAGCCATGCATTAATAAGGAGTCATGCGTTGCCATTACAAAAAAATGTTTTATCCCGCCGGCATTCCCTAATATGTGGGCGCCTCATCTCTGCCAAGAAAGTATCGCCTGGTGAGAAGACCCACTGGGACCATGCAGTTTCCCAAAAATGTGTTTAACATTCAAAGAAAACTGTTGGTTGATGGGTTGGGCTTCATGGCATATCAACCTTTGCAGGTTGTTTAATGCCAAATCTATTTTTAAAACAAATAACCGTTTTATTTCAAACAATTCAGTTTAGCATAAATACACAGTTCAATTCTCAAAAACATTTCATTTCAAGCTATTAAGTTTAGTTTAGTTAAACAGTTCTTATTGAAGAAAATCAGTTTAGTATATCTATAGTTTTTGTTTTCACGCAGTTAGATGTCAAAACAGTTCTATTTCGAACAATTCAGTTTAGCATAAGTACGCAGTTTACATATCAAAACATTTCTATTCCAAGCTATTAAGTTTAGCTTAAGAATGCAGTTTAGTTCTATTTAACCCATAGATAGGGCCCCACCAGGTGCTACCACTCCAGGCTAGAGTGGACCCGGGAGTGATGGCGATGAAGGGGTAATTTGGATAACCCAAAGCTCCTGCATCACTATTCCGTTTAGTCAAACAGTTATATTTCAAACAATTCCGTTTAGTATAAGTATATTTTTTGTTTATGCGCAGTTAAGTGTCAAAACAATTCTATTTCAAACAATTCAGTTTTGAGTAAGTACAGTTTTAATGTCAAAAACAGTTCTATTTAAAACAATCCAGTTTGGCATACAAAAACAGTTCCATTCCAAACTATTCAGTTCATCATTAGCACACGGTTTACACGTCAAAACAGTTATATTTCAAGTAATTCAGTTTAGCCTATGAACGCAGTTTAGTTTTATTTAACCCAGAGATAATGCCCCACCGTGTGCTACCACACCGAGCCAGAGTGAATCTGGGATTGATGGCGATGAAGGGGTGCTTTCTATCACCCAAAGCTCCAGCATCACTGGAACCTCACCATCAGATTGTTTTGTGTCATATCCGGGACACTGGTTTGGAGCGTCTTACCATTCAGCAGAGGAGCAGTCTCTGTATTTTACAGCCCCAGCCGACTGAGCAAAGAAAAGCTGTTGTTGTGCATATTGCTACAGAATACACCGATCACATCTTTGCAGAGGGGTAAGAGCCCCCCGCCCTGAGTGTCGCATATATGACATTAAACAATCTGATGGTGGGGTTCTAGTGTTGCTGGAGCTTTGGAGAATGTGGAGTACCTCTTCATTGCCCCCGCTCCCAGGTCCACTCTGGTCCGAAGTGGGATCACTTGATAGAATTCTATCTATGAGTCAAATAGATCTCAAATGCGTACCTTTGCTAAACTGAATTACTTGACATAGAACTGTTTTGATATTTAAACTGCGTACTAATGCTGAACTGAATTGTTTAAAATAGAACTGTTTTAACATTTAACTGTGCGTGGACAAAAATTATACTGATACTAAAACGGAATTATTTGAATTAGAACTGTTTGAAGAAACTAAATAGCTTAAAATAGAATTATTTTTGGCAATTAAACTGTATACTCATACTAAATTGAATATTTTGAAATAGAACTGATAATTTGTATAAAAATGGACTTGGTATTAAATAACCAACAAAGGTTGATATGCCATAAAACCCAAACCTACCATCTGGATTTAACGGAGATAATTATGAAATGCCTATAAGAATTCTTTATTCCTTTTTTAAGGAAACATCAATATCAAGTAAAAAAAAGAAGTTAAAAGCAAAGAGGATATTTTGGCAATTCAAAAAGTTCAAGCTGATAATGTATCATTAAATTTTAAGATAAAAGAATGATTTTTTTTTCGTTTTTTTTTTTTTTTTTGTTAAAAGGCACATCAACCTTCAAAGCCAAAGATATAATTGTAAAAGAACAATTGTAGTGCTATTTAATCTATAGCTTGAGGCATTAGATTATTCATACATTTTCCAATGGTACAAGTACAAAAGTAAGCGGAATAATGTGTCTGGGTTCGAACTCGCTTACTACCGCATCACTGCTCAACACTTTAGCGAACTGCCCTACGCGAACTCACTCCTTAGAATAACGGCTAAAAAACCATTACAGCTTCTTCACTCGAAGTGCAAAAGTCGATAAAGTAAAACAACTTTTTTTTTTCTTTATAAATGACAGATGATATACGGGGTCGCTGAACCAGTTGTCTTGGTAAACATATCGTCACTTATACATTGGTATATCACTTATTTTACTTATATACAAGCAGTAATGCTTGTATATACTTGTAGATATTGACACTGAAAAGTTTTACCCTAGAGATCAATCACTTAGTCTATACTCCATCATTTTGCCCACGGGGAACGACCAGGTATATTTAGATGTCTGCAGAAATGCTAAACGTCATTTTAGAAAACACATCTTCATTTGTGATATATCTAAACTGCAAGGGTGTCCAATAATAAGTTACTTACAAGTTAATTTTATTGGTGGCATCCGTGGCATAACGAATATTATGGTTGGAAATGAATCCGCCGATCCTAGTTCGAATTCTGGACGAGGTTGCTTTATTTTCTCTAAGTGCTTATGCCCTTGGAAAATGCATGGATCCAACTATTCTCCCTCCAGCTATGGATAAATAGTAGTAGGAGACTGGGCTGTTTAACCATTGCGTACAAACCAGTTTAGATGGAAAATAGGGTAGATAATAGCAAACTAAGTTTTTTTCTTATTTAGGTAACCATTGTAGGAGAAGGAAAACTCTGAATTTAAACCAGTTTCTTGTGGGTAGAGTGCTCGCCAATGGTCCAGGAGACTTGGATTCAATCCCAGGTCGTGTCATACCAAAGACTTTAAAGATGGTACTTGATACCTTCTTGCTTAACACTCAGCAACATAAAGTACGTATAAAGGGTAAAGTGGAGCAATCCAGGGAAAGGAGTAGCGCCATCTCCTACACATCTGTGTAGTAGCTGTTGAAAAAGGAGCCTCCTGGTCGGGCTCGACTATGGTCATAAACTTACTTTACTTCACTTCAATTAAAAATTGACCTTGTATATGGCGAAGGATTTGAGTAAGTGCATTCTTTCTACCAATTTATTTTTCCAACGCTAGAACCCAAACAAGAAGTAGTTATAACTTGCTTTTAAAAAAACAGAAATTATTCATAACACAACCATATATATATATATATATATATATATATATATATATATATAAGTGTTGTACATGTTATTTGGATATGTAAGAGTTGGGAATAAAAGGGATCAATTCGAAAGCTTTTTTTTTTTTACATCTTAGATTTGAAGGAAGGCTCGAATCCATCTCTTGCACCAAATAACTATTGCTAAATAGTGAGACAAAATAGACTGTGAATTCAAAAGAGTTGTACTTCCCTTAAAAATAGACTTTGTCACATTATGTCTGTAGAGCAGAGGTTGGGCATATACTTGCATGGAAGGTAAATTTTACACAGAAATTATCACTCTACGCCATTCCATTTCTGTGATTAAGACTAATTATTAAATGAAGTACACGGAAAAAGGATGAGATTATGTGAAATAAAGTCATTTCTTAATAAGGGTACTGATAGTTTTTATTAAGAGTATTCTTTCTCCCACAATGGTCAGTAAATAAGATTAAAGGACCCAGTCAGCCCTGCTATATTCCCATAGACAGGGAAGAACCAATGGATTCATGGTTTTCCTAAGGGCATTAGCACGAAGTGAAATTCGAAAATCTTCGTCCAAGTTCTGAAAGCATTAGCTAATCTATTCAGCCCACAATCTCTAATTTGTGGCTTTCCTTAAGCGACTAATTTCAGCAAACTCTAAGTAACTGTAAAACAACTGCTTCAACTAAAAAATATCCTGGATAATCAAATATTTCAACGTTCATTTTCTATGGCTCTCCACCTAAATTAAATGAAACAGCGTTGGGTTTTAGGTTGCGTCTACACTTAAATTTATTTACCTAACCCCACCATCATGGAAAAGATATCTCACAACGTTAGTTGTTTTTTTTTTAAGTGGGGTAGTTCTGGTTTGAATTCAGAGTTTTTCTTCTTCAACATTGGTTGGCTAAATAAAGTTTTAAAAAGCTACAACAATTCACCCATAGCTTGCCGGGGAAGAGATGTTGACCCGTATTTCTAAAGATCATCTGTACTAAGTGAAACAGTTGTATGCCAGATTTGAACTCAGATCACAGATTCCATTTCCTACAACGATAACCGTTCTTCTTATTGTACCTAATTATACAGGATACTAGAAATTAACTCTTGCTTCTTCCTTTTACACGGGTTCTTGAATGATTGATTGATTGATTGATTTTAACAGGAAGCCAATCGGCCCAGGGTTATTTTTTCCAAAAGGTTTGGTATTCGCGTTCATTGTACTTTTATATCTATATTTTTGTGTTGCTGTTTCTTAGCAGCTTTTTCATTTGCCTACGGTTCTATCGACTGGAAATAATTTTTAAACACATCTATTTGACCCATAGATGGAACACGAACAGGTACAACAACTCGGCTTTAGATAGACCCCTTTGTCTTTATATATATATATATATATATATATATATATATAGTTTGCTATATTTATAAAGAAAGAGAGTTCAATATTGTTAAAAGCGTATATGTACATTTATGTTTGTATAGCGTATACACAGAGTGAACGACGTTTGGTAACTGTCAGTTCCGGTATGTTATAAAATGTAAACAAACGACTGCTGCTGCTGCTACTTAATACCTTATAATTCCCGAGCTGACGTGGTACGCTTGTTGCCCGAGCAGTCTGATACTAAGTCTAACGTAAAGCTGGGCGGGTTTCGATCCCAGCTTCGAGTGTCCTACGTGTCTAGCCACACTGAAAAGTAGTGATACAGTGAAACACTCTGTCTGTAGATGACAATATACATATATATACATATATATACCTACTCCTCAGCATGAGTAGAATGCAACACAAGGTCAAGCCTAATTTAACCAGTTTAAATTCAGAGTTTTCCTACTTCTAGGTCGGTTGCAATCCCAAGGGTGAAGAGTCAGTCTACCCTACTATTTACTATGAAGGGAGAAGAATTGGATTCATACCTTTACCATGGGTATTAGCGCTGAGTGAAAATGTCAACAGCCTTGTTTGGGTTTGAACTCGTATCACCGTGCTCATTTCCTAAGATGGTAGCCATTACACCACGTAATATACATATATAAATTTTAGGGATAAAATCTTTTCAGAGATCTTAAATCATAAAACCCTTTCTTTTTCTTTAAGTTGTTGTTTAAAACGAGCGCTTACATAAGCAGACGTAGAAGGTGGATAATTGATTGGAGAGAGACGTAATTGAAATAAGTAAGACGCCCATTAACCTTAATTGTCGGGATTATACACCGGCCTTCGTTCTTGCTCCCCGGGCAACGTTCTTCCTTGCAACTGTCACGCAGCTTCGTCTGGCAATTTCCTTCCGTTCTATATTGTATCCACGTGAATCATGAGACACGGATATGTCAATTGAAATTGGAAATAAAAGAACTAGAAACTGGAAACGAAAAGGCAAGCGAGAGAAGAACAAAAGAACGAGGAATATTTTTGTATTGATTTTCTTATCTTCCGTGCGTGTGATAAAGAGATCTTAGATATTCTCGAGACCTCTAAAAACAAAAGCAACGCAGCATCCACCGACTTCGTGACGGATTTGATCAATTAGTAAAACCACCATTTCTATTGAAACGTACAACTCCGATCAAGAAAGATACTGATCGGCGTCCAGGTTTCAATAACATGTACTTTTGATACAAATAGGGACAAAGGATATTGGAGTTATCAAACAGGCATCTTTTTAGATAATGGTTTGGCTTAGTTTGTTTGGTTTTTTTATGTAATGTACTTTTAAAGGCATATAAACCTTCGTAGCTATTTAATGACCAAACTAATCAAGTAGAAGAGTACTGATAATACTTGACACATAACTGAGGTTAGGATAAGGCTTTCATTCTTTTCCCAGGGTATTAGTTCGAAAATGGATGTAATTATGTAACTGAAGTTCGAACTTTTGTTGTATACTCATATTGACATCACTGTCACATTCATGTTCTACAGCTTTTTCAACTCTCTCAACTGATCATCTTTTCCCTTTTTTTGAATTTTCAAAATTTTCATTCAATATACTTTTGAAACGGTAAAATCCACAAATAAGACAATTTCTTTTCTTTTCTCTCTCTCTCTCTCTCTCTCTCTCTCTCTCTCTCTCTCTCTCTCTCTCTCTCTCTCTCTCTCTCTCTTTTCAATTAACGCTGTGTCTGATCTTCTAGCTGAAGAATTGATGGTTTCAATTCTCCCAGTTCCCCCAGTCCCTTCTCCAGGTTCCTGGGGGACCGCTCAAATCACACCAATTACAATTGTTATTACTCTGACCATCATGTTCCACGTCGTTTGCAGTTCTCAGGCAAGGTCTTAGTATTTGTCTTTTCGTTTTCTTTTGTTTTCACCTAGTTGTCCGCGATAGTGGCAAAGTTTACAAGGTGGCAAAATCTCTTTTTTTATCAACATCAGGTCTGGTCTTCTGGCCGGGATTAGGGGATCAGTCTCTATCTCAAAACCCCCGAGAATATTATGCGTCTCATTCTCTAGGACTGATTCTGGGTAGTTCATATACTATCAAGTTGTATAGTCAAATTTCATTCTCAGGCACCATTCCCAGTGGATCCCCTTTGCCACCCAGTAGTGCCTGATTTCGTACTAATTTTGTGCTAGATTTCTGCATTCATTTATTATGTGATTAACCGTTTCCTCTTCTTCTTCTTCTTCTTCTTCTTCTTCTTCTTCTTATTCTTCTTCTTCTTATTCTTCTTCTTCTTATTATTATTATTTACTCCTTTAGAGTTTTTCATATCAGCATCAGCCGACAGTTTTTCACTGGAGTTTGAGTGACAGCAAGTCTCCTCATGCCTCCAGGACGCTTCTCAGTATTCTGACCGTTTTCAATAATGCAGTTGTTCGGATGGTCTCTACTCGTCTGCCAACTTTCAAGTCCTCTAGGCCCTTTAATAATCCTTTAGTTACTGTGCCAAGAGCACCACACCCTCATTTTCGATAGTTTTTTTTTCAATTCTCTAGCAAGGTCGAGGTACTTATCTTTCTTTTCACATTCTTTCAGTTCTATTCTGTGGTCAGCCGGGATAGCAAAGTCGACAATTTTACGAATTTTCTTTTTTTTTTTTTTTTTTTTTTTTTGTTGATTATTATAAGGTCTGGTCTTCTGGTCGAGATTCGGTGACCTGTGTGCATGTCAAAGTCTATTACTAAAAAAGAGTTAAAAGCTTTTACCTTAAAAAATAATTTCCTGTTACGTTGATTATCCGGTGACAATTATTATATTAATATATATTTTAGAGTAAATAATGGAAATGAATCCGACAGTAAGAAAATATTTAAAAAAAAAACAAAGTAAACCAAAAGTGATGAATTTATTACTGAAACCGAAACTTTTTAACGTTCACTTTCCATTATAATAAGTTCTTCACTTTGGATTTCTATTGTCTTTATATATATATATATATATATATATATATATATATGCGTGCATATTAGAGTGTCAACTATGTGTTGCAGAACACACATATTATCATCTCCATTGCTACAAATTGGTGTATTTAGAGCTTTCCTTCTAGATTGGTTGCCATACCAGGGTTAAAAGGCTTATCGTGCCTTGCTATTTACTTATAAACTAGAGGAAGATCAGAGGTCCCAGCGTTTGTGTGTGACCTTTCCTCACCAGTTCTTGGGTTGCATTCGGTAGGCCGTCTTACCTCTGGGCGGTTCTGCCGGGTGTGCCTCGGCACTGGAGATTTCCTCCGGCCTCAGGGGGCCATCTCCTCATGCTTTTAGCCCCTTCAGTGGGGTTGGGTTTATTGCCCGGCGCCTGAGGCGCCCCAAGAAGGGGAATGCCGACGGGGCCGAAGGAATTTTTGGCCTTTGACGGACGTGTATGGGCTTCGGCCCTGCGACAGGGCCCACCTTAAAAACGGCCTTGTGCCATATTCGTGCGTTGGTGGGACGCATCGATAAATATCAGAGAAAGAATATTTGTATTTATCCCTTTACCAAGGGGATTAACTCTATGAGAAAAGCAAACAACCTTGTCAAAGATTTGAAATCGGGTCTCTGAGTTCATTTCTTAAGACTGTAACCATTATACCACGAGAAACATTTTACGTGTATATCTCTTCTAAAACAATAATCTAAAACACCTTTAATAGAGTGTTCCTTTCAAAATTGTTTTTGTAAACCACGCACGTGTCTTCGAACATCGACTAAATCAAGTTGTATGTAATGATATCTTACTTTCTGTAAGGAATGTGTGCCAAATATGCAGCAAAGAGTGCAATTCGTCTGCTGTCATATGCTGAATGCACAAAAGTGCCTTAGAATGTTTCACAAACTGCTGATCATAATCGATTTTACAAATATTATACGTGAAAAAATCTGCAGACGATTTTTATGGCCACGAAATACGGGAATTTTAATTTTAGCAATATCATCATCTTCTAACAACAGAGGACTGCTTTCATGCTTTTATGTGTGTGTTGAAGCAGCAGATTCACTTGTCGGTATATTCTTACAAAAGATGATAGTCACAGATTTGAAGTTGAGTTTTTGATTAACTTTTTCTTGTTCGAGAGTGACTTGTCACGAATGAGGGGAAAGGCTATTGAATAATTGTCCGAAACATCTCAAAATCTTGGGTGTGATCACACCCACCACCTTGGTTATGACCATTTCGAAAGTATATGTACTGAGGTCGTTGCATTAGAGATTTAAAAGCATCATTAAATAAAACTTAATCCTTATTTGCGAAATTTCACTCGCAATAAAAAAAAAAAAGCTGAACAAAATAACCCAGCTTCAAATCCTTTATTAATAATAATAATAGGGAGGAAGAGGGCTTGCTAGCATTGAAGGCAACGTTAACGCATCGATAAAACGACTCGAAGACTACATAGAAATACACGAAGAGGGACTGATTACAGCCATCAGAAACGATACTGATAACACGATGGACAACAGAATGACAATAACTAGGAAACAAAAATGGGAAGGAAAACAACTCTATGAGCGTTTTACACGACTAATAATCAATATCTCACATGACAAAACCTGAACATGGCTAAATAAGACGCAACAAAATAGCAAATGTAGGCTATGCGGTGACAGAGATGAAATCATCAATCACATAATAAGCGAATGCAGCAAACTTGCACAGAAGGAATGTAAGGCTATACACTACTGGATCGGCAAGGTGATCCACTGGAAAATGTGCACGAAATTTTAATTTGACCATACCAACAAATGGTATATGCATAACCTGTCCTAGAAGATAACACATAAACTCCTATGGGACTTTGACGTACAGACGGATCATCTAATCTCGGCCGGACGACAAGACCTTATAATAGACATAAAAAAAAGAGAACCTGTAAAATTGTGGACTTATCTGTTCCGGCTGACCACAGAATAAAACTGAAAGAATGTGAAATGAAAGATAAGTACCTCGACCTTGCTAGGGAATTAAAAAAAACTATGGAACATGCAGGTGGCAATTATACCAATTGTCATTGGTGCGTTTGGAACAGTAACTAAAGGATTACTAAAGAGACTAGAGGACTTGGAAGTTGGCAGACGAGTGGAGACCATCCAAACTTTTGAGAACGGCAAGAATACTGAGAGGAGTCCTGGAGGCTTGAGGAGACTTGCGGTCACTCAAACTTCAGTGAAAGACCATCAGCTAACGCTTTTGTGAAAAACTCTAATGAATAGATAATAAAATAATATATATATATATATATATATATATGGGCGTGTGTGTTTAAGAACTCGTAACCCAGCAATAACAGGGCCTCAGAGATGGCCTTTTTTAATGAAAGCCAAACAGTTGACATGTTCTATCGTAAATAATAAAACATTTTTTGAATCCACCTAACGACTGAATAATGATTTTGCGGTGACCATTGTATTTCAACCATCCAAATAGTCGACGTGGAGAAGATAATGAAATACCAATTAGAATCCTTCGTTCCTTTTTTAAATGTAAACTCACGACTATATAAACTGATCTCATGTAGTTACATCCGTACTTATACTTACACTCGGTCACCTTCAAGGCCACGTCTTCATGGTAATTCAATTTATAATATATTATTCCTCTATTCAAAAAATGAAAATCTATTTCCTTGCCTATGAGGTTGTAATTTGGCAGCGGTTGTGGCTCAATGGTTGAGTTTCATCTCTACATTCTGTGGTCACTGGTTCGATCTCTGGTGGGGGAGAATACGGTGTAAGCTGCTGATGAAACCTAATAAAGTTGAAAGTGCTGTCCGGCGTTTCTGTATGTACCACGTAGAGCTTGACGGATTTTTAGATCATAGTAATTCAATTTATAATATATAATTCCCCTATTTAATATATATATATATATATATATATATATATATATATATAAAGAGGGAGGGAGAAAGCAAGAGTGTTTGGATGTGCAAGGACTGTAACAGAAATCAGACACGGTAAATATTCTGACAATGAAACTAAGGTTTGCCTGAAAGTAACTTTACAATTCTTTGCGAAATAATTTTTCTTTTTGATAAAATTATCCTTAGAGTGATACATGCCAATTTAATTTTCATTATGGTCTTCTTCTTCTTCTTCTTCTTCTTCTTCTTCTTCTTCTTCTTCTTCTTCTTCTTCTTCAGTCTCTCTCTCGCTCATTCACGTACACACACACACACACACACACACACACACTCACATACACAAACACACACACATACATATGTAGTTTAATACAACGTTAAACCTTAAGTAACGGTAAAAGTAGTTCCAATAGGGTAATGGATTAAGTGCTGCGCTGCGGCCAAGCAAATAAGTAATTTCGAACTCCAGTTACTCTCTTAACGTTCCCGTTCGAACTAATGCTTTTTGGAAAAGATATGAACGTATTTTATCCTCGCTCTCAGCAATGGATAAAAAAAACTATCACTGCTGTTCATCAAAAAGGATGGCTTCAGCATTAAGTAACTCACAAAGGTTGAGATTCTATAAAACAAAGAAACCTAAACAAACTTTAAATAACGGCTGTACAAATGAAAATAGACGGTCCCGTCATAAAGATTCGGTAAATTTGCATTCGGATGATCTACCTCCACAATTTCAACCTGTCTGTTTCGAAAGATATCGATTTTTATCGATTTCAAAAACGGGAATCCTTTTTACAACGTTATTATTATGTCAAAAACGAACAAAAACATCCGTACACGCATCAATTATTCAGTAATTGGGGGGGAGGAGAGAAGGAGGAGGAGGAGGAGAAGGAGGAGATGTCACAATGGTAGGAATGAGAATGGGAACTATTAAGATCCAAGTTTCACCATTTCAAAGTTAATATTTGTAAATAACACTAAAGGAAAGATTACAGTAATAAATGCGTTTCGGAAAAGAAACAAGAGGTCGTTTCGACATTATAATTAAATCATAAAGAAACCACTTCTAAATCACTGAAAATCGATATTTTTTCAAAACTGCCACATAGCAGGAATAGAGGTAGGTTTTCTTAATGCAATAAAAAAATTATTAAAAAAATACCTTGATCTTTTTACGTTAGTCGCTGTCTATATCTGTGCTGCCATTAATAAAAATTTACAGTAACTGTTTACAGTATGTACACACACACACACACACACACACACACATATATATATATATATATATATATATATATATAAATCACAAGACAGCTCGCACACACACATATATATGCATGTGTGTGTGTGTGTATGTGTGTTGCCTGGTAATTTTTATATGTACTGCATCAATGATTCGACGGGTATTCAGAATATGTGATGTTGTAGATCGATTTCTTCGAAAGCCGTCCCGATTTTACCTCATAATTTCCTCAACTTCCTATCGGATAGGACAGAGTAGGAAGATGCTATAAACCATTGCAGTTATAGCAGTAAGAATCATGCCTTTGTCGTTCTTAATGATTCCAAGGGCACCTTTCATGAGAAAGAGAAGAATCCAACCTTTCTTCCAATTCTCTGTTTTGTTTATACACAGTGTTGCAAAATCGAAGATATATGTCATCAAATTTTCATGTCTTCCATATTTTAGGTGCATATGGTCTCCCCAAAGAAAGTTTTACAGCTATAATGATTCCTTATAAAAACACGGAAGGAATGGAATACTCACCTGATGCCGACACCGATTTTTTCGACATTGTCGCTCGAGTTTTGCTAGGAGATACATTAGCGCCATATATGTGTATAATCTACCAAGATTACGTACTTTGAACGGTGATAGATCTTAAAAAAGAAAATGGTTTTACTCCGGAAAAGGCAAGAAGCAGACGAGAATCGTAGAGATATAAAGACGGATGCACACTGCACAGATGATTCTCACAAATACACCCTCCCAAGCCGAATCCCGGCTTCACAGCCAAGAGCAAGCGGAAGAAGGTATTGTTAACGTGAATAAAACAGAGCTCAGGTGTGTTTTTTTTAAAAAAGATCAAGCCAACTCCTATTTTCTAAAATAATGGCCGAGGGATTTCGTTTAATATACCTTGCCTTTGGGTTTAGTTAGGCTCAGAACCTTTCAACATATCGCATGGGTTAATTAGGTGCAACATGAGCGCAGGTGTTCATGCGCGCGCGGGGGGAGGGTGTGTCATTCAGAGATGTCAAAATAAAAATCCCAGATAGAAATGTGACTTGGGGATATGAATGACGTCATGCACCAGAAGCGTGCGCGGAGGATTTCGGGGGATTTGAGAAAAGTCAGTTGAGTTTTGCCTCGGAAGAAGACGGTTGACTTTCACTTGCTTGCCGCGGCCTTGTGGCGGGTGCCACACATGGTTTGGGGGAGATGGAAAAGTCAGTATAGAAAGATGTTATCTCTCTCCTTATGTCGAAAAACCTTTAAATTCAAAGGTAATAAAAAGTTTCGTACCTGAACTAAGAAGTCGTTAGTGTTTTTCGTGTTTCGGGATTCCAATGTTATCATACATGTGTGTTATGAACATTTTATGTACATTTCCCATATCCGTATCATGGGTATGTTACAACTTGAAGTGGCAAGCCTCTGAAATTTGTAGACCAGTTCACATACCTCGGTAGTAATATCTCATCTACTGAAAGTGAAGTCATCAAACACATGGGGAAGGTGTGGACTGTTATTGACCGGTTATCAATCACCTGGTAATCTGATCTCTCAGATAATATAAAATATGATATCTTTCCAAGCTGTGCTTGTGTCACTAACTACTGTATAGATAGATGCACCACAAGCAAAAGGCACGGAGAAAAAAATTTGACAGGAATTACACAAGAATGTGCTGTTTTAAACAAATCCTAGAAACAGCATCCCACAAAAGAGCAGCCGTGCAGCCATCCAATTAAGACGAACAAGACAAGCAAGGGCATTGCTGGTAAAGTAAGGACGGACTCATAAGCAACGTTTTTCCATGGACTCATACTGTTATATACTCACATAATAAATATGCTTATATACACATATACATGTTCATGCAGCATCACAACGACACCATAATTAAGACGCATGAAGACTTCTTTAACAACATATTCACCTCTCTCTTTATTTGTAAGGGTTCGAAAGTTTAGCATGTGAGAGGATGCTGGAGACCGAACATAAACTTCATATTTTGACCCCACTGTTATGACCGTCACGTTGTGTCTTTCTTGTTCTCTTAGATGCTCAACCAGAGGTCTTGGGGTCCACTCCATCGGGGGTTTCCGAGGTCCCCCTCGGTCGGGTGTGGCCTTCCCTACCACATCTCGTCTCTAACCCTCTGGGAGTCTGCTGGCAACTGCTCTGGGACCCAAACTCAACTGAGTTAAATAAAAACTCAACGCCCACACGATCGCCTACTGGATCTTTGAAATCGAATGTTTAATCGTCATCAAGCGGAAATAACTTTCATGCAGTTCAGAGGTTACTCTCTTCCGATGCATGACTTTAATGGCACAATGGGACCTTCACCTTGTCCCATATCATAAGCCTTAATCCGCCCACGCGATCTCTTTCGATTACTGGCCATTGGAATGTGTCACTTCCTTCCGGTGTATCACCTAGGAATAGTATTTTTGGGCCGGGGCGAAGGTCAAAATATAACAATACTCAGAGGGCACATGAGTGTTGGCCAACCAGCAGAGAACTCTGTTTAGACATTGGATTCAGTTTCGAGAAGCTTCCAGAAGCGATGGATGACAGGAACAGATGGCAAGAGAGATGGTGAAAACATATACATAAATGCATATTTATTGTAGCGTGAACACTTCTCTCTTTCTCTCTCTCCCTCTCTCTCTCTTTCTCTCTCTATTTCTCTCACTCTTCTCACATACACAGACAGGCTCAACTACACAACACACATACAACACTTCCGAAAAAATGCCTGGATATTTATAACGGAAAAATGCATCTTCATTTGTACCAGTAACGGCATTAGATTCCTCTTTTGATATTTTAGATTTTATACCTGTTGTATGTTGGATTCATAGTATCAATCACTTCTTTAGAATCTATAAGTTATATTTACATGATAGATTTTCGTAAGTTATTATTATTATTATTATTATTATTATTATAAATAATAATAATAATAATAATAATAATAACCAGAAGACAAAAGTGAGAAGAAAAACAACTCTATGGACGCTTTAAGCGACTAACAAGCGACATCTCACGCGAGAAAACGTGGACAGGGCAAAGAAAGGCAAACCTTAAGTGCGAAACTGAATCTTATCAAACAGCGGTACGTAATAACGCCATAAGGACCAATCATATCAAAGCAAAGAATAGACGCAACAAACCAGCAGATGTAGGTTATGTGGTGATAGAGACGAAACGATAAATTACGAGTGCCGCAAATTAACACAGAAAGAGTATAAGACTAGACACGAAAGGGTGGTCTACAGGGAACAGTGCAAGAAATTTAAATTTAACCATACGAACCGATCGTATTTGCAAAACGTTTGTCTGTCCTGGAGAATGAAACGCACAAACTCTTCTTGGATTTTGACATACAAATGGATTACCTAATCCCGGCCTGACAAGAAGACCTTATAATAAACATAGAAAAGAAAACCTGCAGATTTGTGGACTTTGCAGTTCCGGATGACCACAGAGTAAAATTGTAACATAACGAAAAAAAGGGTAAGTACCTCGACCTTGCTAGGGAATTTAAAAACATGGAACATGAAAGAAACGGTGATAGCAATTGTAATTGGTACTCTTGGTACAGTTTTCAAATGATTCGGAAATGACTAGAGTACATGGTAAAAAGAGAACGAGTCGAGACAACCCAAACTACTGCACTGTTGAGATTGGACCTAATACTGAGAAGAGTCCTGGAGACTTGAGGAGACTTGTTGCAACTCCAATTCCAGGGAAAAACCATCAGCTAAAACACTCAAGAAGTAAAATTAATTATAAGCTATTTGGGATTTTGAGAAACAAACGGATCACTTAATCTCGGTTAAAAAACCATACCTTGTTGTAGTAAACAAAAAAAAAGAGAACCTACCGAACAGCGGACTTTGCCGTCCGGGCAAACCACTGAGTAATATTAAGAGAAAGTGAAAAAAGGGGTAAATATCTGAACCTTGCAAGAGAGCTGAAGACGCTATGGAACATGAAGATGGCAGTGATACCAACTGTAATTGGTGCACTTGAAAAGATCCCCAAAGGATTGGTAAAGGGACAGGAATACTTAAAAATCAGAGGACAAGTGGAGACTGCAACATTACTAAGATCGACCAGACTACTGAGAAGAGTCCTAGAGACTTAGGAGGACGTGCTGTCACTCAAACTACAGTGAAAAACCATCAGCTTTCGTTGATGTGAAAAGAAAGGAATAATAATAATAATAATAATAATAATAATAATAATAATAATAATAATAATAATAAACCTGGAGAATGAGACGCATAAATACCTCTGGGTTTTTGAGATACAAATGGATCATCTAATCTCGGCCAGACGACAAGACTTAATAAAAACAAACAAAAAAGGGTAAGTTGCAGAATTGTGAACTTGGCTGTCCCGGATGACAACAGGGATAAATTGAATGAAAGAAAGTGAGAAATACCTCACCCTTGCTTGGAAATTGAAAAAAAAAAGCTGTAGAAGATGAAAGTGATTGTAATTGGTGTTCTTGGTACAGTTACCAAAGGATTGGTAAAAGAACAAGAGGACTTGGAAATAAGAATAGGAGTAGTGATAATCAAAACTACAGCATTGTTGAGATCGGCCAGAATACTGAAAAGTGTCCCAGAGACTTGAGGAGACTTGCTGTCACTTAAACTCAAGTGAAAGACCATCAGCAAATGCTGATGTGAAAAACCCTCAAAAAGTAAAAATAGTGATAGAAGATAGGAGGTGCCCGTGGTGTAATGGTTATCGTCGTAGGAAATGGACACGTCGACACGAGTTCTAATCCTGGACGAGACTGCATTTCACATAGTACTAATACCCTTGGGTAAGGTATGAATCCAATTATTCTCCCTCCAGATATGGGTAAATAGTAGTGCAGACTAGGTTCTTCAGCCTTGGTGAGGCAACTAGTCTTGGAGAAGGAAAACTCTGAATTCAAACCTGTTAAACTCCGATAAAAAACTGACCTTGTGTCATATCCTGCCCGAGCGGAGGGGTTGGTAAATATGATTAAAACCAGTCAAGATTTACAAAAGATTATTATCATTATTAGTTACACGAAACTATATAACAGTATGCAAAGAACACAAGAATACTTTGAGCAATATATATATATATATATATATATATATATATATATATATATATTATTTGTAAACTGACTGATTGCATTTCACATTACTAGGTTCTTCAGCCTTGGTGAGGCAACTAGTCTTGGAGAAGGAAAACTCTGAATTCAAACCTGTTAAACTCCGCTTAAAAATTGACCTTGTGTCATATCCTGCCTGAGCGGATGGGTTGGTAAATATAAATATGTAATAGAAGAAAGGAAAGAAAGGGGAAAAATGCTCGTTGTCTGGGGACCAAATTTCAGAATAACAATAAAGTCGTTTCCACCGTTCGAGTCCAAAGCGAAGACTAAGCAGAATGAGAGGAAAAAGCAACAAAAAAAATCACTTCAGGAACATAAAATGACTTAGGACACACACACAAAAAAAAAAATGACTATTTGAAAAATTCATAATAAATTACCTTCAGCAACTGGCGAATATTCAATGGCAGAAGTCCAAGCAGCGACCTCATTGTCTAATGTGTTTGTGATAGTGCATGTACAGATAACTTTATAATAAACAGATTTACACTCACACATACGTACACACGATCGGTGCTTGCGAAGTTTCAACCATCTTTCAAACTTGGAAAAAACATACCAGATTTAACACACACCAATGAGCCATAAACTCTTTTGGTTACAATAGTAACAGCGGTCCATATTTATATTGATGCTTCTATTTACAAGGGAGTAAGGGATTAAAAGTAAATTTCCATCGTCATCTCATTGATACATAGAGAGTGTATAAAAAATTTCAGTAAGAAAGCAGACTGCCAAAAAGTATGAGTCAGTTGCAATTTGAACTGAAAAGCGCTTTCTTCTTCAAGTCAGAGCATTTTAAGTGTATTTTCGTTATAAAACTCTCTACTTTATTCTTTCCGATGAGTTTTGTTCTTAATGTTTATATATATATATATATATATATATTGTTATGGTCAACGGGAGGTTCAAATGATAACACGACTCAGAAATGAGTGATAAGAAATATATTGAAGGAAAATAGTACATACATAAACGAAAGCTGGGAGAAAACCCTCCTCAGCTTATCACAATTATGAATATTAACGTCCGTTCTTGGTGACGGCTCCGAAACTGCACAGACGAGAGCTTAACCGGTGTATGTCACGTGAGGGTGGTCCATCTGTAGGGAAGACACCCCAACACACACACACACACACACACACACACACATATATATATATATATATATATATATATATTTGTTGTAGGTCTAAGGAGAGAATAAAATATTTTGAAATAGGTAGGTCCATGAAGAGATTTGTATTTTTTGAATTTATTTATTCATTTATTTATTCATATAAATTCAAAAAATACAAATCTCTTCGTGGACCTACCTAATTCAATATATATATGTGTGTGTGTGTGTGTTTCACTTAAGCATGTTTCTTTATAATCAGTAGTTTCTTAAAATTTTACAGTTTTTGGTTCTTTTTTGACAGCTTTTTTTAAAAACTGTTTTTTGTTGATTTTTTTTCTTTTTGACCTTTGTTTCCTTAGTTTATTTCAAATTTATATTAAGATTTTCCAATTTTTTCTCCTGACTAAGCATCCTAAGTTTTAACGAGTTAGTCGATTATAAAAGAAAAAAAAATTACATCTTGAATAAGCCTAAAAAATTGACCAGTAATGGTTGTTGGGTTTTGAAATCTGAGAAATCTGGGTATTAGAATTGATCCAAATCTTAAAAAGTATTGTAAGGTGATTTAAAAACTTATCCGTAGTTTTTAGGCACACACACACAGAGAGACATATATATATATATATATATATATATAATGCAAAAAGAAAAGTGCTCAGAAAATTCTCGACGCTACTATGTCAGAGCAGGTTTCAAATCAAATATATAAAAATTATCTACTCATAAAACCCGTTACTGAAAGTTTCAATTGTATCTTACCAATTGGAGACAAAGTGACTAATCAACCGTATTCATGGTGTCATGAATCATGTTTATTCCCGTGACACAAACATGACAAAAAATTATAATTTGTTGATTTAAGAATTCAAAACAGTCCAAATACAGATGAAATACATTTTAAAATCAGTCAGGTGGTATAATATGTCTACGCTTAGAAATCCATTCACTCTTTTTTATCAAGCCAATTATTATTTTCGACATATTCTTGAATACATCATTTTTCTCCCAGACATAATCTGGTATCATAATAACCTCTTTTATACGCTTAGGCTTTTTTCACAACATTCCATTTTATTACAGGAAATTTACCTTTTTCCTCTTTTATCTGGCATATATGTTTAGATATGCGGTACTGTTAGCGTATTTGCTGTCAATAAAGCTGACTTATAGATATACATTCTATTTTCCAATTCAATTCAATGCCAAATATGTATATCCTTTCATCATTATTACTGACATATATATATATATATATATATCGATAGATAGATAGATAGATTTTAGAGACCCTCACAATGTATTGGCTATCGTCGAAAGAAATGGAGTAGGTGACTCGAGTTCAAACACTGAACAAGGCTGTTTGCATTTCACATTGCAGTAATACTTTTGGGAAAAGTATGAATACAACTACGCTCTTTGGCCTTGGTATGGCAACCGGTCTACGAGAAGAACAACTCTGAATTCAGACTTGTTAAACTCTACTTCAAAACTAACATTGAGTCGCTTCCTGCTTGAGGTGTAAGGGTTTGGTAAACACACACTCACACACACACACACACACACACATATATATATATATATATATATAAAGATGAACAAAATGAGAAGACAAATAGTTATATTTCTTATGTATTTCTTATTGTTCTCCAGTAGTTTCGAATTTATTCAGGAGAAAAATTTCAATGAAGAAAGTTTTTTTTTTTAATTTTCGAAATATTTTTGAAAGAAGTGTTATGCTATAAGAGAAACAATGAAAAAAAAAACTAACGTGACATTATTTTAATTCAGTGAATGAAAGTAATTTTTTGCACAAACGTCTCCACGTAAACTTTAAAGAATCTTTGGTATTTGGAAGATATATGTTAAGCATGGATGGTGTGAATTTTGAATTAGCTGTGATTTGCTTTGGTTAGGTATTTATTTATTTATTTAATGGTTTATATATCGCCCAAAATATGTCCATCCTATTTCAAAATGGCACCCTGAAGGCCATTCAGTTTAATGCTAAAGCCATTTGGGATCAATGTTTTGAGACACTTTAACTATTTATTTCTATTATCATCATAATTTCGTATAATGCTTTTTATCAATTCTTTCTGTGCTGGTGAACTTTAAATTTGTTAAAATAGGTGATTGTTTGAGCGGAAATGTTGTTCTACAAGTCTTAGTTTGTTGTAATCCATAGATCTGATTCTGTGTCATCGATTATTTAGTATAAAGTAAAATTGCCATTTTGATTTTCCAATGTATTTTTTTTTTTTGCAGTCTAGCAAATACCATTAGATTTTTTTTTATTTTGCCATTAAATATGAGGTAATGTCTTAAAAGTTTTCTTAGTTGTGAAGCTAGTAAATGAGTTGGTTGATTTTTAGTGTTTGCAAGGAAGGTTGTTCTTATATATATATATATATATATATATATGTGTGTGTGTGTGTGTGTGTTAAAGTGCTCAGATACCAGTCACCAGAACACTAGGCTGACTAAAAATCATACTTTTTCCTTACACTTGCAACTAAAAAATTCCTGTGCTTTTTAGCTCATTACCGCTTTCTTAAACTCCCTGCATCTATCCATATTTCTAAGTTGTTGACCTTGTCTTTGACTCACTCCGTTTCCTGTAGGGGGGTTGTTTCAAAAGGCACGCGTTGCAAAAGGAATGAAAAGGAAGTGATACATATTTTTTAGTTTATGTTTATATTTTTTTCTAACAAGGACCAGTCATAATGTATAGTTTTAATCGTTTACGTCGTATTCCTGCGAAGGCTCGAATGTATCTGTGCTGTGACAATTCGATGGTCTGAAGATACATCTTCAAAAGAGGAATGCCCCACAATTCAAAGCCTTATTAATCCAGTTCTTATTCATGAGGATGTATTCTAACTGTAAAAGTAAAAGTAAAGTTAGCGACCGTAGTCGAGGGTAACCCGAAGGCTCCCTTTTCGATAGCTACTACACCAAGGTGTAGGGGGGCGCTACTCCTTCCCTGGATTGCTCTACTTTACCCTTGATCCGTACCTTATAATGCTGAGTGTTAAGCAAGGAGGCATCAAGAACCATTTTTTGAGTCTTTGGTATGACTCGACCTGGGATTGAACCCAGGTCTCCCGGGCCATTGGCGAACACTCTAACCCCTAGGCCAATGTCCGGTTAAAACTGTACTTTAGTATTATTAGCCTAAGCGTAGGTCTATCATCATCATCATCATATCGTGCTGGCAGCACGGATATCCCTGACCCTCTTTCGCCACTCCTCCCTATCGTTCATCGCCCTAGGTAGGTCTTCAGGACAACAACCTGTATCCTCACATAGCTGCTGAATGTACGTTCGTGCTGGTCGTCCTGCTTTTGCGCGGCCGTGTGTGGGGATCCATAAGAGTACATCTCTTATGAGTTCATCTCTGCTTCTCCAGCAATGTCCTGCATGTCTGGTTCGCCTAACTTGAATAGTTTTCGTGATAGGGGGCAGGTGGCCG
The DNA here is from genome assembly GCA_963585895.1 of Sepioteuthis lessoniana. Taxonomy (NCBI): domain Eukaryota; kingdom Metazoa; phylum Mollusca; class Cephalopoda; order Myopsida; family Loliginidae; genus Sepioteuthis; species Sepioteuthis lessoniana. Next base: position 91,020,713 of record OY757910.1, on the reverse strand, counting down.
TACAGTTGGTGTCTTGTTGGGTGTTGCCGCCAGGACTTGTTGAGGATTGCACGCAGCATTCTTGTGTAATTGCCATCTAGTTTCTTCTCCAGCCGTTTTGTTAGCGTCCATGTAGTGCATCCATATAGCAGTATCGATGTGACCGCTGCCTGTAAGAAACTGCGTTTCATTTTATCGGTTAGGTCTGATTTCCATATAGTCGATAGCCTATTGATAGCTGTCCATGCTTTCGTTAACCTCGTTTCGATGTCCTTTTCGGTTGATTCGACGCTGCTTCCTAGGTACGTGAATTTGTCTACTAGTTTAAGAGGGGTTCCTTCTAGAGTGGAGATGTCCCCCGTTTGGTTATAGCACATATATTCCGTTTTATGTGCATTAACATGGAGGCCTATGCTTGCTGCTGTTCGTTCCAAACTATGCAGAAGTGTTTCGGCTTGGTCAGGTGTATTTGCCAGTATCGCTATGTCATCGGCGTAGTCGGCGTCGGTAATTGTTGTTGCGGGGTACTCGGTGGAAGATAGACAATCTAGAATTGCCTGGCAAACAATAAACGAAGTGAGCAGAAGAAAGAACACGGCCAAAGCAAAACTTAAAGCAGCAAACCAACAAGAAAGAATAAAACTGTGGAAACAGCACTTCGAAAACTTACTTGGAAACCCACCAAAAATAACGCCTGAACCAATCACCAGAATAATTAGCAAACAATTAGACATTAAACTTGGACCGTTCACACAAGAAGAACTCGACTCGGTTCTCAGAAAAATTAAAAATAGAAAAGCTGCAGGACTGGACGAAATTCCCCCGGAAGTATGGAAGACCAGACAATTCGACGACATACTGCTCCGACACTGCAACGCAGTATACAATCAAAATCCGATAGATAGATGGACGAAGGGATGCATACTCCCCTTCCCTAAAAAGGGGGACCTCGGATTAGCCAAAAACTACCGAGGCATAACACTTACATCCATAGCTGCCAAAATCTACAATGCCCTACTACGAAACAGAATAGAACCCAAAATCGACAACATACTTAGAAAAAACCAAAATGGCTTCCGAAGAAATAGATCTACGACCTCACAAATATTAACCATCCGCAGAATCCTTGAAGGTGTACGGGCAAAGAACCTACAAGCGACATTAATATTTGTCGACTTTACCAAGGCTTTCGACTCCATTCACAGAGGAAAGATGGAACAAATCCTACTAGCGTACGGCATACCTAAAGAAACCGTAGCGGCAATAACGATTCTCTATAGAAACACTAAAGTAAAAGTACGATCACCAGATGGAGACACAGAATACTTCGACATAGTAGCAGGAGTACTACAAGGAGACACGCTGGCTCCGTATCTCTTTATCATTTGTCTAGACTACGTACTTAGAACATCGATTGACAAAATCAAAGAGAATGGCTTCGAACTGACGAAGAAAAGAAGCAGAAGATAGGTCTATAGTTTTCCCTTATTTTCTGGAATTTAGTATTAAGACATGTTAGTCAATTTTCGTGTGAGAAATCTGTTAGGTTTTGCCCATTTCTGCTTGACGAGTTGTATAGGCTAAATTTGTTGTTTTCGTTTTTACTTATCCGAGCATTCATATCTCCACTGGTGATTAAAACATTGTGTTTGGGAATGCTACAAGCAAGGGTAGATAACTCATTATAGAAGATGATGATCTCTGTTTCATCACGAGCATTTGTAGGTCTGTAGCATGAAATGATCGTTGTGCTGTGGTTACTTTTAAACGTAGCTACCATCATTCTGGGTTGTATTTCCTCGATGTTATTCAGGACAGCGAAGCATTCTTACATTCTCTATGACGGCATTAAGTTTTTCAATCGAGATGCCGAGATAAATGGCCATCCATTGCCAGAATCGTAGTATTTCGTTTCTACTTCACTTTAATGGTATCCCGTGTTCTTTTATGCATACTCTGTCTATATTATGCTCAGCCGCAGACGCCACCAGTCCCGGTTGTTGGCTTATTGTATTTAAAGATCTAACGTTAAGTGTTGCTATACGTACCGTGTTTTTACATTTGAGTTAGTGTTGTTCGTGTTTGCATTCTGTATCTGATTTTTTCGAACATTAGGATTAGATCTTCAACCTCAGCAGAACGTTCCCCTTGTTAACCCCCGTAAAGGGCGATGCGGTTTGGACGTAAGGTTTATGTAAGAGTCATGGTAATCTTTCGATGACTCTATTTTATCTCATCATCAGACATCGCCCTTAAGGATGAGTAGCAGTATTTTCCTAACTGAATAATGTTATCCCGGTTGTTGACCCGTGGGGTTCTTCAGCCCAGCATCAGGTGAAGCTCACTGTTGAGCAGACGTAGGATTTATCCGCCTTACTTCCCCATCCCCCATACTGATGCCCATGGCTTCTGAGGTTTAACTCGTGGCTAAAATATTCCTCTTTTCCATTCCTTCAGTTTTAACTTAGTTAAAGACAAACTAAGTAATCTTTTATTTTATTTTATTTTATTTTCGTCTCCTCCATAGTCTACCTCGTCAGTTTCATTGTCTTTAAAATGTGTTTCTTTAATTTTTTTTATAGTTGTTCTCATGGCTCTCAGAAGATTCGATTCTTACCAGAAAAATCTCAGAAAGAACCCCCACACACAGACACACACGTAAAACTCTTCATAGTTTGGACTAAATACTCGGTTAAAATTTAAAACAGATTAATGATAATAATAATTATTATACCTGAAAAATTAACAATACAAATTATAACAGCAATTTATAAAAGTAAAAAGAAAAAAAAAGAAAATACAAATAAATAAATCAAACACCTTATTTACAATGATATAGTGAAACTAGACCAGAGAGTAGTTACAAGACCAGTTTGATTTCATTCACACAAAAGTAAAGCTGTTTTTTTTTTTTTTCTTTTCCTTTTTCCCTTCCGTCTTATATTCGATTTCCATTTTCCGGAATCCACAGGAAACTTTGTCTTTAGTCTTTCAATTTGAATTATTTAATTCATTTCCAAGGGCACCCCGGGTAGTATAATGGTTAGCAAGCTTGACTAGCAAACCTGCAAGAGTCAGTTCGAGTCTTATCAGGTGTCTCATTCATTCAACCTTATGCCACAGCTAAGCAAAGCGCTTAGTAAATTACTACTTAATTCATTCCCAAAATTGCTCATCTGGTTTTAAGGAGATTTGATTCTTCCAGGAAATATCTCTGACAACCCCTCTCCGATAACGTAATGGTTAGTACTAAACACAACTGCGATAAATATACAATAACACTAAGAAACAAATTCAATGCTCTTCAGGAGATATCCGAAACACTTACTCCAAACAGCGAATATGAGAACTTCATCAATGCCCATATGGAAACAGCAGTGGAATGCATACCAACAAAACTAAGAACCAAACATAGAGTTCCCTGGGAGACATACATCAAGAAAAAGCGAGAAATCCTCAAAACAATATCCCTATATAATAAAAGGAAACCAACTAATGCCAACGCCCAGGAACTCAAGAAGGTTGAAAATGAACTAATTAATGCATGCCAAAAAGAACAAATAGAATACATTCAAAGCCAGAACAATAAGATTAGAAATTCCGTAGAAGAAAAACAATCTTGTATAGCACAGCAAATCATAAATGACGTGAGTAAAAGACAGAGCACTACCAGATTTGGACTAAAATCTGCCAGTCAAGAAGAACGAATACACATGTGGAAAGAAAATTTCAAGAATCTGATTGGAAAATCCTCGAAAGTTACAGATAAACCTATCACGAAAATAATAAATAAACAACTAGACATCCATCTGGAACGGTTTATACAAGAAGTATTCGACGTAGTACTAAGAAAGATTAAAAATAGGAAAGCTGCCGGACTTGATGAAATACCATCAGAAGTATGGAAGACAAAGAAATTCAATTACTTTCGGCTCCATTACTCTAACACTGTATATAACCAGAATACGATAAAGTGACAGATTAAAAGGTTGCATCCACTCTTTCCCCAAGGAAGGTGACCTTGGAATTGACAAGAACTCCCCCTACTTCCAAAGCAACTAAGATTTATAATGCTCTACTACTCAAATGCATCGAACCAGAAATTGAGAAAATTCTGAGAAAAAATAAAAATGTTTTTTGGAGAAAACGATTCACAACATCACAGATTTTAACAATCGAATGTTAGGAGTTCGTGCAAAAATTCTTGAGGTTACACTTATTTGTAGATTTCTCCAAGGGATTTGACTTCATACACAGAGAGAAAATGAAGCAAATACTTCTTGCTCATAGTCTCCTTAAAGAAACTGTCGCACCCATAATAATGCTCTATTAAAAACGAAATTAAAACTTCACTCAGTGGGTGGTCACAGAAACTTCTTTGACATTGTTGCTGGTGTTTTGAAAGGGAATACATAATCTCATATCTGTTTATAATCCCATACCTGTTCATAATCGTTGTCAAATAAAAGAAAATGGTTTTACCCTTAAAAAGGCAAGAAGCAGACGATGCCCCGCACAAAATGTTACGAACACAGACTACGTAGATGAAATGTAGGATAACATGCGTTTTAATAAAAAAAAAACAAAAACGGAGACCTTCACTCTAATGGTGGCTCTCTGAAATTAGTGAACAAATTCCCCTCCCTCGGAAGCAGCGTCACATCAACTGAAAATGATATCAATGTGCGACTAGCAAAGGCATGAACTGCTATTGATAGGTTATCGTTCATATGGATGTCAAACTTATCCGATAAAATAAAATGCATTTTTTTCCAAGTAGCTGTCGTTTCAGTTCTACTATATGGACGCACCCCATGGACGTTGACTAAGCGTATAGAAAAAAAGGGAGGCGGGAATTGCATAAGAATGCTACGAGCTGTACGGCCATCAACTTCCCATCTTTAAATTCATCAAAATAAGACAGACAATTCAGGCGGAACACTCATGGAGAAATAAGAACAAACTCATATGCAACACCCTCCCGTCGATTTCTTCACAAGGCCGTCAGGTGTTCGACGATCAAGTATAACCTCTCTACAATAGCCCTGTACAGACGCAAGATGTAATCTAGTGGACATGCCCGAAGCAATGAAGGATAGCGATAAATGGTGAGAAAGAGTCAGGGAAATCCGTGCGAGCAGCACGACATGATGAAGATTATATATATATATATATATATATATATATATATATATGTATATATATAATATCGGACACTGCATTGTTTACAAATGTAATCTACTTGATTAGATTATATAGTATAAATAAAAAAAAGTCATGCTGACATATAAATTAGATGACAGACATAACCTTTATTGTTTCCATGTATTAACAAGCTTATAAATGCTACGCTTGTAAAATTCTTTAGGTTTTGATGCAAAATGTAAAAACAATTAGTGTTCAACTTCTATTGATTTAACCTAAGATCTTCCAAATGATTCTGCAAACCCCTAAACAAATGATAATCTAGAGAAAGGCCAAGAGAATATGGTGTACGAAGATTTTCCTAAACGAGCTCCTTTGAGAGATCTTTTGTCAACTGAGCTATCTGAGGAAGGACATTATCTTGATGAATAATTTTGTTGACAGAGGATGCTCGCCATTTAGACTGAAATCCCCTCTTCGAAAACAAGAAAACTACTCACACAACTTTCTTCGTTCAGTGTATAATCCCAGTAAGTGCTCTGAATGTATTTTGCTGCAGTACTTACATTGATATTTTTATGAAACCCACGGAGTAAAAAAATACCAAATGTGTTCTTAAGTTAGGACGAACATAGGGGTGAATACAGAGGAAGATTAAGAACAATATTCTTATAATCGGAAAGAAAAAGATAGAAATTACACATTGTATTATTCCTAAACGATAACAAGAAGCAATACTTTAATAAACGTTGTCTAAAACATTCATCTAGAAAATAAGACATTACACTCTTTACAACTTGATAGGAACATCAGCCAATAATCAGCATTTTTTAATCTATAAACGCACGCAACCGCATGTTTCACTTGAAGCATGATTATTCCAGCACAGCAGAAGTAATCTCTGCGATGCCAATGATCAATGGGTGGCTGGGAAAAAAAGAAAAGAAAACAAATGCTCATTTTAAAACGATCAACGAGATGTATGTCAGTGCGTCTTCTAAAAAGACGAATACACAGAGGGGCAGCAAGAAGAAAAAGGTTTAAAAACGATCGAAGAAAGAAAAAAAAAAAAGAAGGAAAACAGGTCATGTTCCTCTTTGTCGATGGCCTCTATCATATCGATGCAATTTGACAGGTAATCAATCTGCTGAGAAAAAATATACCTTTCACGCAGACAGTTAAAGACTATGATCAAGGCGAAATTTTCGGTAACCATTTACACATCTATATTCAATACGTGTACAATATATATATATATATATATATATATATATATATATATATATATATAAATGTACATATATATATATATATATGTGAGAAAATGGTAGGAAGTATAGAAAATCAGAATAACATGTTTAATTCGACGAATATTCATTAAAATTCTTGTGGCGTTCTTCCCATAGTGAAACAGGATAATTCAATTTTACATAGTATCATTTATCTCATACCGTTGTAAGCAATTCCAGAAAATTTACCTTACCCTCAGTATATATATATATATATATATATATATATATATATAATGGATGTATTTACGCGTTCGGAATGTAATGATGTTTTATTAGGAAAATACAAAAACAAATACGTTAATTTTATTCCCGTAGTATCATCAAAAATGCAATCACCTTCATTTTCCAGGCAAAATTTTTAATTACTCGTAGAAATAAATTCTTAGGTTTCTACAGAAAATGTTTAAAAGACCGTTTTCGACTTCTTTGTTCATGAATATTCTGCCACTTTTGAATTGCTGTAGTGACGAAACAAATGAAAATCTGTCGGTACTAAATCTCACGATTATAGAGGATGTGGAAGAATCTATCATCTTAAAGATTGTTTGCTTTTTTTTGTTTGTTTGTTTTTGTTTTTTTTGTTCTTTGGGTTGTTTTACAGCTGTCAAGAAGAAGAAGAAGAAGAAGAAGAAGAAGAAGAAGAATCTAAGGGTAAAATATGGAAACTGAAAGAACATGACAGATATGGTGAAAGGATGAATAACATAAAAAAGAATTAGAAGAAATTGGAGAAGGTACCAAGTAGAATAAACATCCGGGCAAACTGAGTGAAGCTTTCAAGAAAATGCCAAACTAGAAAGCGCCAGGCTAAGATGGTATACATGAATTCAGGTTTTTAAAAATTCACGTCCATCGACAACAGATTAGCCCGGTGACTGAGTAAATGCCAACAAGAAGCAAGCATATTCGAATGGATAACAAAACGGAGAACTACCATATCCAGAAAGATCTTAAAAAAGGGAACATCTCCAGGAACTATAAGCCGATAACGTGTTTACCGATAATGTGTAAAATCCTGACCGCACCAATAAAAGAAGAAATACTCGTTTGTATGGGGCAAACTATTTCCGGAAGAACAAAAAAGTTGTCACAGGAGTTGGAAAGAGGGACGAATGACCTATTATACATAAACAGAGACTAGTAGATCTTCAAAGAAATCAAAACAAAACGGGAAAATTAAGCTATGACATGGATTGACAACAAAAATATGATCACTAATACTTGGATGATAGTGTCTAAAAATATTTTTAAAAACTGACAAAATCGTAAATTTTATCACGAATACTAGGGAATACTTCGGAGAAGAATTGACAACCGGAGGACAAACCCTAGCAGAGGTAAAAAGGCAAAGAGGCATCTTCCATTGAGACTCACTCTTTCTGTTGCTATTAGTTGTAACAATGATACCAGTTAAACACGAAATTAGGGAACGTACAAAGGGCTACAAATTTTCCAAACCACTGGAAAATATAAAACCATTCAATGTATATGGATGGCATAAAGGTAAGTTCAAAAATTAAAAAGAACTGAAAACACTGATGCACACAGTAAGAATATACAACCAGGATATAGGAATGGAATTTGGTATTGAAAATGTGCCATGCTCATAATGAAAAGGGTGAAAAAAGATATAACGGAAAAAACGGAACAACCAAATAAATAATGTATTTGGACGCTTCGAGAAAAGGAAAACTACAAGTACTCGGCAATATTGCGAGTAGACATCATCAAACAAGCAGAGATGGAGGAAAAAACTTTGAAAAGAATAACTCAGAGGAACGCGAAAACTTCTGAAAACCAAACTCTGCAGCAAAAAAACTTATCAAAGGGAGTAACATTCGGACAGTATCTCTTGTAAGATAACAAGTGCTGTTTTTTTAAGGGCTAAGACAGGAACATGGACAAATGAACCAGTGGACAAGAAGCCGATGACCATAAACAAAGCTTTCTATCTGAAATATAATATCAATAGGCTATATGTGTACAATATTGAACAAGTCCTGGCAGCAACACCCAACGAGGCACCAACTATATTGAACAAGTCCTGGCAGCAACACCCCACAAGGCACCAACTATAGGGTCACCTACCACCTATCACGAAAACTATCCAATGTAGACGAACCAGACATGCCGGACACTGCTGGAGAAGCAAGGACGCGCTCGTAAGTGATGTACTCCTGTGGACCCCCGCGTATGGCCAATCAAAAGCAGAACAACCAGCTCGAACATACATACAGCAGCTATGTGATGATACGGGATGTAACTCTGAAGACCTGCCAGAGGCGATGAATGATAGGGAGACGTGGAGAGAGAGGGTCAAGGATATCCATGCTGGCCGCACGACATGATGATGATGATGATATGTGTACATAAAAGAAAGAAGCACCGGGTTCGCCAGTATTGAGGAGTGCGTTGATGCATCGATTCAATAACTTAAAAACTAAATTAAAAAAAGAAAAAAAAAACACTAATTACAGGAGCCAAAAACATCGTTGGAAACATAAGTATAGACAGAATATATAACAATAACTAAGAAAAAGAGGTGCCCGTGGTGTAATGGTTATCGTCATTGGAAATGGACTCAGCGACACGTGTTCAAATCCTGGACGAGACTGATAGCATTTCACATAGCACTAATGCCCTTGGGAAAGGTAGGAATCTAATTATTCTCCCTCCAGCTATGGGTAAATAGTAGGGCAGACTAGGTTCTTCAACCTTGGTGAGGCAACTAGTCCAGGGGAAGGAAAACTCCGAATTCAAACCTGTTAAACCCCGCTTAAAAATTGACCTTCTGTCATATTCTGCCCGAGCGGAGGGGTTGGGTAAATATGATAACTAGGAAAAAGAAATGGTAAGAAAACAATTGTAAAGATATTTCAAGCGACCAACTGGTTAGATTAGGCATAAGAAGACAAGGACAGGACTACGAAAGGGAAAATTTAAGAAAGAAACTGAATATCTTCTAATAGCAGCACAAAACATCGCCATTAGAACCAATTATATTAAAAGTGAAAATCGATAGCACGCTACAGATTAGCAAGCGTAGGTTACGTGGAGACAGAAATGAAAGGGTTAATTGCATGATAAACGAATGAAGCAAACTAGCACAAAAAAAAATAACAAGATTAGTAATGACTGGGTAGGGAAGGGGATTCATTGAGAATTGGGCAAGAAATTAAAATTTAACCATACTACCAAATGGTTGATGTACAAACCAGAATCCGTCTTAGAAAATGAGACGCATCCAATACTTATGGGATTTTGAGATACAAACGTATCACCTGATCCCAGCTAGATGACCAGACATGGTGTTAATTAGCCAAAAAGAAGGGAGAACTTGCTGTATAGTGGATTTTTAAGTTCCAATGGACAACAGAGGTGTGAAAAAAGAAAGTTAAAATAGGCAAATAATTGGATCTAGCCAGAGAACTAAAAAAATAGAGGATTTTGTGGGTAACGATTATAACAATTGTAATTAGTGTATGTGGAACAGTCATAAAAGGTTTGGAGAAAATACTAGAGCAATTGGAAATCAGAGGGAGAAACGAGACCATCCAGACTTCAGTACTATTAAGATAAGCTAGAATACTTGGGAGGGTCCTGAAAACCGGAGGAGACTTACTGTCGACGAAAGACCATCAGCAATCGCTGACGTAAAAAAAATATCAAGATGTATAATGATAATAATGTCAAAAAATAAGAAAGAAGAGGATTTGGTATCATTGAAGACAGCGCCGATGCATAAATACGATGACTCGAAGACTACATAAAAAAGAGCAAAGGAAAACTAATTACAGCGACCAGAAAGAACACGGGAAACATAAGGATCAACGTAACAACAGCTAAGAAACAGAAACGGGAAGAAAACAACTGTATGGATATATCAAGCGATAAACTTGTAATATCTCACACGAGAAGACATGGACATGGCTAAGAAAAGGAAACTTAAATAGAGAAATTGAAACGCTTCTGATAGCAGCACAAAACAACGCCATAAGTGTCCCTTATGTTAAAGCGAAAATAGATTTGACGCAACAGATTAACGAGTGTAGGTTTTTTGGTGATAGAGACAAAAGATTCATTACATAATGAACGAATGCAGGAATTTAGCACCAAAAGAGTAAAAGACTAAACACAACTAGGCGAAGAAGGTACTATTTACCAACCACTCCGCTCGGGCAGGATATGACACAAGGTCAATTTTTAAGCGGAGTTTAATAGGTTTGAATTCAGACTTTTCCTTCTCCTAGACTAGTTGCCTCACCAAGGCTGAAGAACCTAGTTCCTCCTACTATTTACCCATAGCTGGAGGGAGAATAAGGGGGTTCATACCTTTCCCAAGGGTATTTGCCCGAAAGTGAACGTAATAGCGCGACTGGAGTACGAACTCGCGTACTACGATTCCGCAGTTCATCACTTTAGCCATTACACCACGAGGACACCCTCTACTAGGCGAAGAAGGTGATCCATTGGGAATTGAGCAAGAAATTCAAAGTTGACCCTTCTATGAAATGGCAGATGCACAAACCAGAATCCGTCCATGAAAATGAGACATACAAGATTCTCTGAGATTTTCTGGTATGAACAGATCACCTCACAAGAAGACTTGACTTGGTGATAGTTAACCAAAAAAACAAAAAATAAGCTAAGAACCTGCCGAATAGTAGACACTACCCTCCTGGGAGACCACTGATGAAAAACAAAAGAAAACGAAAAAGGCAAGCACTCGGACCTTGTCAGTGAACTAAAAAGTTATGGACCGTGAAAATGACGGTTATACAGACTGTAATTGGCACGCTTGGAACAGCCTTCAAGAGCTCGGAAAAAGAGCCTGAAGAATTAGATATTGGTAGACAAATAATGACTATCTAAATTACAAGATTTTTTAGATTGCCCAGAATACTGAGAAGAGTCTTAAAAATCATTTTTCTTTAAAGGGTTGGGTTTTTTGTTTTGTTTTATGGCAAGTCAATCCTAGTTGTGTTATTGAATACCGAAGTCAATCCTTTTGAAAGCAATTATATTGTTTCAAATAACTATTCAAATTCAATAATAATTATAATCATAATTATTATAATAATAAGCAAGACCATCCGAATGAGGATTGGTCAGAACATTGAGAAGATTTCTGGAGAACTCCAAAGATTTGCAGTCACTCAGACTCTAGTGAATGCCCATCAGCTAAGGCTGGTGTCAAAAACTCACAAGACGTAAAATATCAATGCAGCAGCCTGAAGCCAGCAGCAGCAAAATAAGAATTAAAAAATTCGGACAAATAAGAACATAACAAAAAGTCTAGAAACTATAACAAGAAAAAAAAAAACAACTATATAGATACTTTATATATCATACAAAGGATATTACACAAGATAAACTAGACATGGCTAACCGCAGGAAACATGATGTGAGAAACTGAATCTTTTTGAATAGCAACACAAATTAATACCATAATAACCGAAAGATGGCGTTACTTTAGCAAAGATAAGAAGCAGACGATACCCTGCACAAATGATTATGGATACGTACTAGGCTGATGACAGAGCGCTTCTGGCAAACACACCCGCACAGGCTAAATCCCTGCTGTATAGTCTGGAGAGGGCAGCAGACAGCATAGGCCTTAATGTGAACGCAGACAAAGCAGAAATCATGTGCTTTAATCGAAAAGCCAACATCTCCTAACTAAATGACCTGTCTCTGAAATCTGTGAACAAATTCACCTACCTCGGTAGCAGCATCTCATTTACTGAAAATGATATCAATACGCGACTTGCGAAGGCATGGACAGATATTCATAAGCTATCGGTCATATGGAAGTCAGACCTATCGGATAAAATAAAACGTACTTTTTTCTAATCAACAGTCGTGTCAATACTGCTATATGGATGCACCACATGGACGCTGACTAAGCGCATGGAGAAAAGGCTTGACGGCAATAACACAAGAATGCTACGAGCTATATTGAACAAATCCTAGAGGCAACATCCCACAAAACAACAGCTGTACAGCCTCTAACCCCCCATTACGAAAACCATCCAAATTAGACGAACCAGATATTCGGGACACTGATGAAGAAAAACGTACATGGATTTGTTTGCTTGTTTGTCTGTTTGTTTGTTTGGGTTTTATGGCATATCAACCTTTGTAGGTTATTTAATATCAAAACAATTTTATACAAATAAAGAGTTCTATTTCAAAATATTCAGTTTAGCAAATTTATACAAATTTAATTTTTAATTAATTTATTTCATTTAATTCTAAATTTTAATTTAATTATCAAAAACATTTCTATTTCAAACTATTTGGTTTTGATAGACAGTCCTAATTCAAACAGTTCAGTTTAGAATAAGTATAGTTTTTGTTTACACACAGATGTCAAAACAGTTCAATTTTAAACAATTCAGGTTAGAATACAAAAACAGCTCTATTTCAAACAGTTTAGTTTAGCATAAGTACCCCGTTTAGTTCTGTTTGACCCATACATAGGACCCTATCAGGTGCAACCATTCCGAGCCAGAGTGGACCTGGGAGCGATGATAATGAAGGAGCGCTCTGCATTCACCAAAGCTCCAGCATTACTGTAACCTCATCATCAGTTTGTTTAGTGTCATATCCGGGACATTCATTAGGAGAGGGGGTCTTACTCCACTGCAGAGGTGCATTCGGTGTATTTATTATACAGCCCCAGCCAACTGGGCCACTCGTTGGGGGTGTCTTACCCCTCTGCAGAGAGGCAATCGATGTATTCGACAGTACAAGCCGACTGAGCAAACGAACGTGGAGTGGACTTCGCTGTTTCAGTGAACTATTGAGCAAAAGTAAAAGAAAACGAAAATAGGAAAGTTTAAAAATTATGGTAATACCAATTGCTGTTGGGGAACTTGGAGCAGACCCCAAAGACCTGGAAAAGAGACAAGAGGAACTAAAAATCCGAAAAAGGATCAGGACTATCTAGACAACAATACTTTTAAAATCAGCTAGAATATTTAGATGAGTCCAGAGACTTGAGGAGACTTGCCGTAACTTAAACTTCAGTGAAAAATCACCAGTTAAAACTGTTATAAAGAACTTGTAAGTATTAGAAATAATAATCTATATTCTGATGTTTTAATGCAAGCTTCTTTAGAAACTGAGAATTATTTTTTTTATTTTTTTTATAGCAGACTTTTTGTCCTCATCTTGGTAGTTTTTGTGTTGTTTCTTCTTTCACAACGTTTCGGCCAAATTTCACCTCTGGCCTTCTTCAGGTGATTTACCGCGACCTCGGATAGGAATGCTGAGTCTTGTAACCGTATCCCCAGTAATTACTGCCTTCCATAGCTGTTGTCTATCGCTCCACGTTTTTGACCAAGTAAACCTCTGGCCGGCTTAGGTACCGCTGCGCCACGGGCTTCTTTAGAAACAAAAATAGCAAACTCTATCAAGATTGCAGTTAGTACAAGGTATTAAATACTCAAGAGAACAAAAATAATTTCCAGTTCAATTTGTACCTTGGTTATAATTGTATGGGATCGTACTGATCCCAATAATGATTAGATTGTTATATAATTGAATACCTAGCCATGGGAAATCATTATACTTGTATGTCTTATTTGTTTTCATTTATTTCTGATTAATTTTTATAGCATTTAGGTTAGATATAAACAAGTTCTTCAAAAACCTATAACTCGAAGTAATGTAATTAAGTAATATTGTCAGTAAAATCTAAGTGAAGGGAAATAAATAAAAAGACGACTAATTATTTAATAACATGTAATGTTTATTATTTTGACGGTATCGTTATTTATTAGGTATCATTATTCTTTCTTCTTTTCCTCTTCCATACTGACATTTTTTAGGTTTTGCTTTTGCATATTGTCGAGCTCTCAAAAAAAATTCAAAATTAACATCGAACATATCCCAACCTTAATAATAATAATAATAATAATAATAATAATAATAATAACAATAATAATAATAATAATAATAATAATGCTCGATCTTTGCCTGCATAGCGACGGTTCATAGGTTCGTCTGGGAGATCGATTCGCTAATGTCGATCCTATAATAATTTTTAATTGCTCCATTTTCCATCGTATAAAGTGCACTCATGATTTGGTAAAGGCTATTTAGAGAAAAAGAATCAATCAATTTTTTTCTCGTTCGTAGGTCCCAACTCGCAGGGATTTTTTTTATAAAGACTTTATAAGGAACAGACGGTTGATTATTGTGTTCAGAAAAAAAAAGTGTTTAAAAATATTGAAGATTCAATAGCAGTCAGCTCAATACGTAGGCTTACTTTCAAATGTAAGATTTTAATCAAATTATGCTAAGTTGTTTATAGATAAACTATCCCAAAAAAAAAAAAAAAAGGAAAGAAAAAAGCCAACAACCGGGAGAAAAAAGTTACATCTTGTTCAGTGTACTAGGTTTAACACAATAAGCTTGATTAAACTCTATGGACCGGGTTTTGCCGTGGTCACCAGCGATCGTCCAAAAAAGTGATGGCAGCAGCTGGCCGGACCATTTCACTCACGGAGATGCAATATTCTGTGAATCCCACTTTAAGATAATAGATTTCGTCCTTCTGCCTCATTATTTTTTGTGGCTCTATGAAATGTGAAGCCCTTCCCAAAAAAGAGTTGGGTAAAAAAATAATGAATGAAAATTTATGTATATGTAATGTGTATGCTACGGCGTCCACATTTGGTTTGGTTTGCTTTGCTTTGGTTTTATGGCATATCAACCATTGTTGGTTATGTAATGCTAAATCCTGTTTTTACATATATATGATTTTTTAACACATTTTATAGATACAAACAGATAAATGATCGGACAGTTCTATTTCTAACAGTTCGATTTAGCTTTAGTGCTTCTAAGTATTACCATGTATATCTAACAGTTCAATTAAAAAAACAGTTATTTGTTTACGCACTGTTAAATGATTTCAACCTTTCTGTTTCAAATAATTCAATTTATTATAAGTTATTTGTTTTCACAGTTAAAATGTCAAATAGTTCTATTTGACCCATAATTGGACCATGTCAGGTGTTACCACTCTGAGCCAGAGTTGACCTGGGAGTGATGGCAATGAAGAGGTACTCCGCATTCCCCAAAGCCTCATCATTACTGGAGCACCAGCATCAGATTGTTTAATGTCATATGCTGGACACTGGTTTAAAAGATAGATGTCTTTCCCCCCTCCGCAGTGACGCAGTCGGTGTATTCAGCAGCCCCAGCAAACTAGGCTCCAATTAGTGTCCAAGAATAAAAAAAATATCGATAAAATAAAACATGATTTAAACAATGAATCCCCAAAAGTGTCTGACCCTAATCTACATTACCCATCACGAACAACAACAAAATATTGGTTAGTTTGATTTACTTTCATTAAAGGCAAATCAACCTTTATGGGTTATATAATGACCAAAGCTATCCAAGTAGAATAAGAGAATGGGTGCTATCTAAATAATATCAGCCGAGAAAAGAGTTATCATTGCTATCCAAAGATTATTGTTCAAAAATTAACGGGATAACGTGGTTGGGGATTGAACTCGCTTACTATGATGCTATAGGAGGTGCCCGTGGTGTAATGGTTATCGTCGTAGGAAATGGACACGGCAACACGAGTTCAAATCCTGGACGAGACTGATTGCATTTCACATAGCACTAATACCCTTGGGAAAGGTATGAATCCAATTATTCTCCCTCCAGCTATGGGTAAATAGTAGGGCAGACTAGGTTCTTCAGCCTTGGTGAGGCAACTAGTCTAGGAAAAGGAAAACTCTGAATTCAAACTAGTTAAACTCCAGTTAAAAATTGACACTGTGTCATATCCTGCCCGAGTGGAGGGGTTGGGTAAATAGGATGATGCCATAGTCCAACACTTTAGCCGATACGCCAAGGGGAGTCCCTCAACCAGAAATTATAGATCGAAACCTACAATGAACGACATTCTCTTCTCGGCATAGAATAACTCTGGGCATATTGAAATGTCGTTAAAATTAATCATACAATGATGCTAATACATACTGCTATAACCTTTCACGCGCATGCTTCATCGTTATGGTAGAATGCATTTAACCTAATCACTGAACTCAACATTCATTTCTATCTAGCTAAATACGATTTTAGTTTCAATACTTTTCAAGGGATCTCATATATTCAATAGGCACGTGTGCATTTGTTTTATGCAGTTACTTCCCGTAAGACCATTTTTTTCATCGTTTTACGGTAACAGACTATTAATAATGACTGGGATTCTCAATGGCAACTCCATATTTTTAACCTTGTGTAATAATGAATAGAGGATAAATAAAACATTAAAAAAGTTACGGGTATTTTACATTTTTATGACTTTCTGAACAATTTTTATAGCTTTCTTTACATTAACTTATCTACAGGTGACATCATCTGCCACATTTCCCACAAGAGACTGCAAATTAAAAAAAAAAAAAAAAAAAAAAAATTATTGACACCAAACCCAGAAATAATCAAATTCACAGTAGTTAAACCCTCAAAAGTCTAGGTTTAACAATAGATTGGTTTAAGTCCAGAATGAATAAACAAAACTGACAAATGTAATAAATTGGGTGGGTCTGTGGAAAAGATCGTTAGCTGAACAAGAAACTTCCGTAGACAGAGATCAGATGAGATTCATTTTCAATATAACCTCCCTAGCAGTCTACACTCTTCTTCCATCTGTGTTGAAGTGCTTGGGTCCTATTTATTAAAAAAGTCATCAACAGCAGATATGACAGCAACAAATAAACTTTTCAGTCCCCACCCCAATACCTCTATATGATTTTAAAGAAACTGTTTTGCACTATTATGTTTCAGAAAAATAACACACACACACACACACACACACACACACACACACATCTACGAGGATCATTAAATAAGTTTCCAGACTTTTTTCGTATGGGCACTTTTATTGATAGCACACACATGAAATTCTAGTCCCCTTCGAAGTAATCTCCTCCAGCTGCAATGCACTTGCTGTACCGTTCCAACAACTTCTGGAAGGCCCCATGGAAGTCCTCTTGTATGGGCGTGTCAATGACCTTCGTCACAGCCCTTTTCATCTCCTCAATTGTCTCATAACGACAGCCTCTGAGCTTAGGGAATAACCAAAAGTCACAGGGAACAAGGTCTGAACTATAGGGAGGGTGAGGAACTGTCTTGATGCCCATCTTTGTCAAATAGTCTGTGACAAGGATGGAGTTGTGGACTGGTGCATTGTCCAGGTGGAAATGCCACTGACCCGATTTGAAGAGAGTTGGCCTCTTCCGACGGAATCTCTTCCTGAACCTCAACATAGTAAAACCTCAACATAGTAACCCTAACTCTAACCCTTATATATATATATAATTGGAGAAACTCAACAAATTATCATTCGGCTATTATAAATTTATCTCAGCTGGCTACTCCATAATAGAAACCAAACACTTCAGATAGGTATCACACAATGGAGAGAAAACTTCTTTTTTTCAGATCATAAAAGCATTCTTTCAATGGATTCTTAAAGTAAAGTTGGCGAGCTTCGTCGAAGGTTCCCTTTTCAATAGCTACTACGCCGAGGTGTAGGAAAGAGCGCTACTTTTTCCTTGGATTGATCCACTTTACACTTGATACGTACCTTATAATGCTGAGTGTGAAGCAAGGAGATACCAAGTACCATTTTTTGAGCCTTTGGTATGACTCGACCTGGGATTGAACCCTGGTCTCCTGGGCTATTGGTGAACACTCTACCAAATAGGTCAATGGCCGGTGAATGGATTCTTACTTGTTTTGAAAAAAAAAGAGAGGTGACAAAAAGATATAGGCTGGAATTTTTTATGTTATTTAATGGCATATTAACCTTCTCTGGTTATTTAATGTCGAATACATCCTTTCAGATGGATAGAAGAGGTACTATTTAACCCATAGAGGGGAGGATAAAGAGGTTCATACCTTTTCCAAGGGTATTTGTCCGAAAGTGAATGTAGCACCGCGACTGGAATTCGAACTCGCTTACTATTTTTCAGCAGTCCAACGCTTAACCATTACGCCACGGGAACACTCCTTATGGGCTAGAAGTTGGTGTCAAAACCAGACGTAATGTCATCGTCTGATGTCATGCGCCTTTACATATCAGAAAATCTTTTAACACTACTCACAAAACACTCAGCAACTAAAATTTTGTCACTAAATAAACCGATCTTATTTTCGAGAAAAAATATATCAATCTTCATTGGGGCTCTTGGTACAATAACCCAAGGATTGGTACAGGAACTGAAGGACTTGGAAATTAGAGGACAAGTAGCGAACATCCAAACTACAGCATTGTTGAGATCGGCCGGAATACTAAGCCCAAACGGAAAATCATCAGGTAACGCTGGTGTGAAAAAACTTTCAAAAAAGCAAAATAATAATAATAATAATAGGAATGGAATTTGGCATAGAAAAATGTGCCATGCTCGTAATGAAAAGCAGCAAACGACATACGACTGACGGAATAGAACTACCAAATCAAGACAAGATTAGAATCCTCGGAGAAAACGACGCCTACAAATACTTGGGAATCTTGGAGGCTGACACCATCAAACAAGTGCAAATGAAAGATAAAATACAAAAAGAATATCTCAGGAGGAGTAGGAAACTACTCGAGACAAAACTCTCTTGCAGAAACTTTATCAAAGGAATAAATACCTGGGCTGTACCCCGCGTTAGATACTCGGGACCCTTTCTCTAGGGAACCAAAGATGAACTTAAAGAAATGGACCAAAGAACAACAAAACTAATAACCATGCACACGGTATTACATCCCAGAGACAACGTTGACATACTATATGTATCAAGAAAAGAGTGGGGAAGAGGACTTGCCAGCATCGAAGATAGCGTTGACTCATCGATACAACCACTCGAAGACTGCATTGAAAAACACGAACGAGGACTGATTACAGCCATCAGAAACAATATTGACATCAGGACAGATAACAGAATGACAAGAACCAGGAAACAAAAATGGGAAGAAAAACAACTCTATGGGCGTTTCAAACGACTAATTAACAACATCTCACACGATAAAACCTGGATCTGGCTAAGAAAAGGAAACCTTAAGAGAAAAACAGAATCTCCCCAAATGGCAGTGCAAAACAACGCTATAAGAACCAATCATCTCAAGGCGAGAATATATAAGACGCAACAAAATAGCAAATGTAGGCTATGCGGTGACAGAGATTAAACCATCAATCACATAATAAACGAATGCAGCAAATTAGCACAGAAAGACTGCAAGACTAGACACGGCTGGGTGGGCAAGGTGATCCATTGGGAAATGTGCAAGAAATTTAAATTTGACCATACCAACAAATGGTGCTTTTGGCACAATAGCTAAAAGATTATTAAAAGGCCTGGAGGACTTGGAAGTTGGTGGACGGTAGAGAATATCCAAAGGACATCATTACTGAGAACGGCCAGAATACTGAGAAGAGTCCTTGAGACTCGAAGAGACTTGCTGTCACTCAAACTCCAGTGAAAAACCATCACCTAATACTAATGTGAAAAACTCTAAAAGAGTAAATAATAATAATAATCACGACTGATCTCAGAGTAAAAGCGAAAAGAAAGAGTAGTATCTGGACCTTGCTAGGGAATTAAATAAACTGTGGAACATGAATATGACGGTGATACCAATTGTAATTGGAGCTCTTGGTACAATCACCAAATGATTGGTTCAAAGACTGGAAGACTTTGAAATAAGAGGACGGGTGGAGACCATCCAAAGTACAGCATTGTTAAAATTGACCAGAATACTAAGAAGAGTCCTGGAGACTTGAGGAGACTTGCTGTCACTCGAACTCCTGTACGAAACCATTGCCTAATGCTAGTGTAAAAACTCAAAAAGGAGTAAATAATAATAATAATAATAATAATAATAAGAAGAAGAAGAAGAAGAAGAAGAAGAAGAAGAAGAAGAAGAAGAAGAAGAAATATAAACATCTGGATAATTCCTCTGGTAAGACAGTCTCGACGATTCTTAATATAGACAAGGAATAAATCAAAGGACAAGGAAATTAATGACTGTTCACAAAGCCTAACTGGCCCAGTCGGCTGGGGCTATAGAATACACCGACTGCACTTCTACAGAGGAGTAAAACCCCCTCCAATGAGTGTCCTGTATATGACACTAAACAATCTGATGGTGAGCTTCCAGTATTGCTGGAGCTTTGGGGAATGCGGAGTATACCTTCATTGCCAACGCTCCCAGGTCCAGTCTGACCCGGAGTGGTAGCACCAGATAGTGTTATATCAATGGGTCAAATAGAATTAAACGGAGTACTTATGCTAAACTGAATTACTTCAAATAGAACGGTTTTGGTATTTAAACTGTTTACTTGTGATAAATTGAATTTTTTTAAATAGAACTATTTTAAGATTTAACAGTGTGTGGACAAAAACTATACTTATACCAAACTGAATTGTTTAAAAGAGAACTATTTGACGAAAGTGAATTGCCTGAAACAGAAATATTTTTGACAATTAAACTGTGTATTTTTGCTAAAGTGAATTGTTAGAAATAGAACTGTTTATTTGTATAAAAATAGATTTGGCGTTAAATCACCTACAAAGGTTGTCATGCTATAAAAATCAACCAACCAGCAAAACCTTCCTTTAAAGAAATAAAACAGACTGTATGTATAAAGATAAGAAAGTGGAAGAAAACTCACGAGGATTGAGAATTGCCTAGATGAATCAATACAAGGATTCGAGTTATACATTAAACAAAAAAAAAGGAAGACTAATTACAGATGCCAGTTATATCAAGGCAACATAAGAAGCGAAAAACAACAAAAACTAGGAAACAGAAAGAGAAAGAAAAATAACTATAGGGATATTTCGAGCGACAAACTGTTGAGATTACATCCAAGAGGACCTGAACATGGTTAAGAAAGGGAAACCTAAAAAAACTGAATCTCTTCTCATAGCAATGCAAATCAAAGCCATAAGGACCAATTATATTAAAGTGAAAATCTGTAATATGCAACAGAACAACAAATGTAGAATATGTGGAGATGGAGATGAAACGGTTAATCATTTATTAAGTGGATCCAGCAAATTAGCCCAAAAGGAGTACAAGACTGGTTACGACTTGATGATGTAAGGGATTCATTGAGAATTGTGCAAATGATTGAAATTCGACCATTCTATGAAATGGTATATGTACAAACCAGAACCCAGCCTTGAGAATGAAACGCATAAAATTCTCAGAATTTTTTAGGTACAACTGGATCAGTTAATCGCGACCACACGATTAGACCTCGTATAAATTAACAAACACACAAAAAATACGTATTCTGGCAAATTTTGCTGTTAAGGTGGACCACAGATGGAAAATAAAAGAAAATGAAAAGATAAAAGAAAACTTGTGCCTTGTGGAAAGTGAGTGTGACGGTCATACCAATTGTAGTTGGTGCACTTGGAACGGTCCCAAAAGTTTTAAAAGAAAGACAGGAGGGATTGGAAATCAGAGGCGGAATGGAGACTATCCAGACCAACGCATAGTTAAAATCAGTTAGAATACTGAGAAGGGTCCTGGAGACCTGAAGAGAATTGCAGTCACCCAGATTTAAGTGAAAGTAAAAAAAAAATTACCAGGAGCCATATGATAGTAATAGATAAAACCTAACAAGGTAAATGAATTTACAAACCACAAAATAGATATAATATAACCACGTAAATAAACACGCGCTATTAATTAAACCACCCAAACTAGAATGTTCCAGCAGCTAGATCCCCCTTCCTATCTTGCCATACACTACAGTATATAAAAAGACATAAGGAAACCACTTGATCTGATTATCACCAAGCACCAGTGATTCTGTCTACACAATCGAGATATCTAGAATAGTCAGAAGACCTGAGGTGACATGCTGCCACTCAAAATTCAGTGAAAGATCACCAGTTAAAACTATTGGGAAAAACCCCCACAAAGAATGAAATAATAATATTAAGTTTTAAATGGTGATAGAACGATGCAACAAAGAGTCGAAGAAAGAAGTTAAACTATTGTGAAGAAATATTTGCTTTTATCGGAGAACAAAAAAATCTGGTGAACACGAAATTTAACATTTTTTTTTTTCTGAAAGTAAGACTGAATTAATTAGAAACCGAAGGAATAGTTTATCATATTTACCCAACCCCTCCGCTCAGGCAGGATATTACACAAGGTCAATTTTAAAGCGGAGTTTAACAGGTTTGAATTCAGAGTATTCCATCTCCTAGACTAGTTGCTTCACCTATGCTGAAGAACCCAGTCTGTCCTCCATAGCTGGAGGGAGAATAATTGGATTCATACCTTTCCCAAGGGTATTAGTGCTATGTGTAATGCAATCAATCTCGTCCAGGATTTGAACTGGTAGTGGTAGTTCATGACAGAATCTTATCTATGTGTCAAATAGAACTAAACTGAGTACTTATGCAAAACTGAATACTTTTGGAATCGAACTGTTTTCGATATTGAAACTGTGTACTTATGCTAAACTGAATTGTTTGAAATAGAACTGTTTTCACTTTTAACTTTTTGTAAACAAAACCTATACTTATACTAAACTGAATTGTTTGAAATTTGATTCGGCGTTAAACGACCCGAAAAGGTTTGATACGCCGTAAAAATAAAACAACCAGCCAACCCACAACCCATCGGTCGAATAGATCTATTCAGAAATTACTCGTAAGAGAGAAATACTTAATTCCAAATGACTGAAAAATTATTTGAATAAATATTTAGATTAAGCTATAATTGTTAATTAAGGATTATTATTAGTTACTTGAAACTATACACCTGTGTGGACATTTTTTTTTAAATAGGAATACTTGATATCATTTAACTGTGGGACGAGTTTCTGTGGTGTAAGGTTTAACGTCTTCTACTGCGATATTGCAGTAGGTGAGTTCGATCTCAAGTCGCATTATTACGTTCACTTGTTATATGACATATGAAATGGATTTTTGGTTCGTTCCTAGTGACCCCGTGTGCTTTGACAAGCTGTCACGTTGTGATTAGTAAACAAGGGGGTGACAGCGCGTCCGGGCAGTCAGGTCGAACAGGTGTGTAACCGGAAGGAGACCACGAGATAACCACGCGGTCAGATTTAGACAGAGGCAGAGAATCGGGGGTCGATCCAGGGACACGCAGCCGATCAGAGGCGTCTCGGACCTCTCTGATGATACGACTTGCAAGGGGATGCAAGAGTTGGCATCCCCCGGCTCCCGGAAGAAGATATGGGACAAGAAGTCCCCTCTCTGAGTATATGTCTCTCCATCTATTTCTCAAACCAACAACAAACGAGAATGAAATGAGAGTTATATTTTTATAACGAAAAGTGTTTAGTTTATTCATTATTTTTGATTATGTTCCTCGTTGTTCATAAAGACACAGCTGAGTATACAAAACACTTTTGGACTAAATCCTTTGGAATTCCTTCTTCTACCCCCAGCTATAAATTGAATAGTACCACTACTATTCTGCTTCAAGGATAGCTTTAACATTAAATAACCCATGAAGGTTGATATGCCATTAAAGAAAGATTTAAAAAAAAAACAATGGTGTGCCAAACCTTTTGAGAAACAACTCCACAAAAAATGTTAACGTATATGGCAATAAACTCAGTTATCTAACCTCTCGGCTCTAAATAACCCTAGACAGGTTGACATGCTGTCAAAATCATTTTATGGAAAACTTTGCAGCCACTTAATCTCCTCTGAACGTATTTTATAAGGATTCGAGATCAGCGATTATGCTTCCGTAACGCATAAAAAACGGCACAATGTAGCGAGATTTTTGCTAGACTGATAGCGTTAAAAGCATCAGTCTTAAAAGTCAGAATCAAGCTTACTAATAAGGATCCTTTGGACTAGTGCGCTAATCATTACACCACACAAGACAAAACTAATTTCTTGACTAATTTGCAATTTAATAATAATAGTGTGACATCCAAGTTCGCGCTCACCAAGTAATCACATTTATTTATTCGTGATTAATAATAGTCTAATTTCCATTCATTGATTACTATTCGACATTGACTTTTAAGCAAATAATGATAGAGAAACCTTTTGCAGTTGAAAGGAACATTTTTTTTTATTTTATTCTCCGTTGAGATTTTT
>OY757910.1:90988671-90991171 GCA_963585895.1 Sepioteuthis lessoniana | reverse complement strand
TACATATTTAGGGTGCGGAGTAAATGTTAGTAAACTAAACTAGCAACCTATTTCTTGTGAGTTCGAGTCTCACTGGGTGTCTCCTTACATCCGGCTTTGTGCCGCATCTAAGTAAAACTTACTAAATAACTATATGTACATACATAGATATATATCAGAGTTTTTATACAAATATTGAGTGAAATTTTAACTTTTTATAAATCCTTTTTCTTTTCTTTTGCTTACAGGAAAGTTTTTATGACTCCCTTTTTAAAGATAATATCATTGTGTATGTGCGTCTCTTTATCTTTTTTAAGCAGATTTGATGCCAAAAAATGAATTCGTTATTGCCGGTAAAATATTTAATTATGAATAAAGATGATGAAAACAAAGTGTTAAAAAAGGGGATTGTGATAAAAAATATTCAAAGATTTATCACTATATCGTTGAGATGATGGCTGTAGGAAATCAAGGGATAAAAGACTGTATCAAAATACAAGAATTAGTAGAATATATTAAAGAACACAGGCAAAAAAATGAAATTTTTTTTCTCTTTTGAATGCAAAGCAGACGAAAATAAATATGGACAATTTAATTTCCTTTGAAGCATTCGATTCTTCTAATATACTCGACCCAGTAATTTCGATCACCATATTTAAATAACGAGCAATGCCACTCTTAATGTACATGCGTAAATATTTAAGCGGGATTTCACAATACAGAGACGTTTAAAGAAGATCTCTTAAAAACACTTTGTCGGTGTGTTAACTGCTGGTTGCGTGTTAAAAAAAAACAACTTTTAGCAAATCGTTACATTCTTTTTATTTTAATATGTAATCCTGAAAATTTCCACTAAATTTTAAGCTTTATTTTTGGTCAATATTAACTTTTCTTTTCTAAATTATTTTATTTTGTAATCGTTCCACTTTGTTTTCTTCTTTTTTTAAGAGTTTTCTCTTTGGAGTAAAGAAAGCTGTTTGTCAAAAAAAAAAAAAAAAAAAAAGAAAAAAGAAAGAAAAATACTAACTTCAAACAGTAATCAAATTTCAAATAATGTCTATGCAATACAAAAGATTAATCAGTTTTTATCGGACGAAAAGAAAGTTATAGAATAATCAAACAAACCCTTACGAAATTACCTAACACAAACATTTAACTAACAAATGGAAACTTGCTCCCAAATATCAAAAATGAGATTTATTTGCCTATGGACATTGTTTATACTGCCATTCGGGTCAGGATACCGGAATCGGGATTACATGTGGTATCCAAACTTAAACAGCACCACAAAACAAGTGATAAATTTCGGTTATTTAGGTGCGTCGGAATCCACTGTGTACCAACGCGAAAAACAGGCCCGGGTTATCTCAGGTGCCCTCACGTTTGCTGTAGACTTCATAAACAATGACACGACCCTCCTTCCCAACCATACATTAGTTTTTAATTGGAGTGATACAAAGGCCAGCGAGTTGGAAGGCTTAAGAAAAATGTGTCATTTATGGTCCGGAGGAGTTTATGCCTTTCTTGGACCCGAGATCTACTGTGGAGTTGCGGCACGTTTAGCTGCTGCTTGGAATATACCTATGATTTCATATGTAAGTAAATTTCTTCTTCTTCTTCTTCTTCTTCTTCTTCTTCTTCTTCTTCTTCTTCTTCTTCTTCTATATATATATATATATATATATATATATATATATATATATATATATATATTTATATAAGTTGTTTCATTTTCCTTTCCATTGTTGATATTTTTATGAGTTGATATGTGTCACGTGGGACTGTTTCTAAAAACTTTCTATTCACACGTGTAATATTTGTACGTAAGCATGTGTGATCAATGAGTAATTCGAATTTATTTGGTTTGCTTATAGCATGTCTTCATATATATACATATATATATATATATATATATATATATATATATATATATATATATATATATATATATATATATTAAACGGTCTCTTACAGGTATCAAGTAAAATCTCCAATATTTAAAGGTAAACAAATGCTCATTGGTATTTTAAAATCTATTAATCTGTTAATCTATTCCTTCATCTGTGCTGCAGTTCGTATATATATATATATATATATATATATATATATATATATATATATATATATATATATAGTGAGTGAGTGTGTGTGGGGGGTTCGATCGATATGTATATATGTTTATATATGTAAGGTGTGTATGTATACATATATGAATACGTAGATGAGATTCATTAATATATATCTGTATATCAATAAGTGTATATATACATATATGCAAATGTGTGTATGTGTATGTGTACGTAATACTCCATTTCTAACAGATAAATTTGATCTCCTATAATTTAGTTTTTTTTTTCTTTTCTGTATTTTTTACACGCGTGCGTCTGCGTGGTGTGGTGTGGTATGTGTGTGTATGCGCGCATGCGTGCGGGCATGTGTGTGTGTGTCTATTTATTTGTCTGCGTCTTTATATCAGTGTTTGTGTGTCAGCACACAAACACACACACACAGACACTCACGG
>OY757910.1:90985015-90988471 GCA_963585895.1 Sepioteuthis lessoniana | reverse complement strand
GCACACAACACACACACACAGACACTCACGGATATATATATATATATATATATATATATATATATATATATATATATATATATATAAAGAGAGAGAGAGAGTGAGAAAGACTAGTATATCAATATATATATATATATGTGTGTGTGTGTGTGCGTGTGTGTGTGTGTGTGTGTGCGTATTACTAAGGTTCTTTGGGTACCTGCATCTTCTAGAATTTTCATATGAATGTATTCACAGACGTACTATGAATATGATTCAGTTTCATTCAATATCTTCTTCTATTTGTTATACGACAGTTCGTTTTACTCGAGAATCGTTACGCTTCCTTTTGCTCTATTAAATTTCTTTGCCGCTCTTTCATTCTGACACGATATTTTTGCTATGCATAAGATGTCATTGTTTTATTTCTGAGCTTCTTACGTATTTTTAGTGATAAGATGATGAAAGAAATAGATGATTGCTCGAAGCAATACTCTACACTGGTATCTCGTTTGTTCCTCACTTGTTTTATATAGTCCTATACTTTAGTTGATACTAAAATCTCTCATGTTTTTAATAGACATTTATTTAAGTGGGGATTAACATATTGAATTATTATAAATGGACACAGCGACACGAGTTCAATTCCTGGACCAGGGCAATTGCATTTCACATAGCACTAATACCATTGGGAAAGGTATGAATCCAATTATTCTTCCTCCAGCTATGGGTAAATAGTAGGGCAGACTAGGTTCTTCAGCCTTGGTGAGGCAACTAGTCTAGGAGAAGGAAAACTCTGAATTCAAACTTGTTAAGCTTCGCTTAGAAATTGACCTTGTGTCATATCCTGCCCGAGCGGAGGGTTGGTAAATATGAATATATTAAATTATTTAAGGTGATCATTTAATCTATTGGCAGTTAGGGATACTTTTGTAAATTGTCATATGTATTCGTAATCTATGTAATCTTCAACGAAATATGTAAATTTTTCCATACTACTTTTTTTTCATTTCGAACGATGTTATTTTAATTCACTAAATAGCCGTTCGTCCATACATCTAAGGCCCCGTTACTGTTGACTTGATTTCAACTATAACTTCAGAAATGGTTAAAGTTAAACCTGGAAAGGTTTGAAATCAAACTCTAAGATTCACCTATTACTGTGGCTACTGCCTTTTATACACTGTGTCTTACTATCACTCTATCTGTAAAACAGTGTTCGTCTCACAGCGTTTACTCACTCTCTTGGTAATCATTATGAAAGGCTAATTGTTCTCTGACTCAATATATGCACGTACACTCTTAAAGTTTGTGACCAGGTGACCAGTCGCTAAGAGAGAAATCATTTCCTTTTTACTGTCATCTGAGCGAAAAATAAAACAAAACAAAAAAGCCTTAGAAATCCAATAAATACGTTAATACAATCTAACCAAATCGGAAAATGATAAAATTAGATATTTATTAAAAATATTCATGATATTTTTTACTTTAACCGATGTCTCCAAACGAACTCGAAACCGTCTTCCATACAATACGCTCCGAGTAATCAAAGTAGTAATCTGTTACAAGTAAATCATAAAAAAAAAAAAAAAAAAATTAAACATTCTTTAAATATGAACGGTTGTTCTAACATTTGATAAAAGCAATTCTACATCCTTTATTCTAGATAATGACCATTTAACAACTCATATGTAAAATGTATAATACTGCTTACGAATAATTATTCCAAACTTCAACAATAGTGATTCTGACTCTTTTTTTTTTTTTTAATGACAACCATTCAACCTGTCTGTAACATGTATAAGCACTATTAGTTTAGAGAGAAATCAAACGAAGAAAAAATAGACACAACAAAACTTGAAAGAAAAGAAAAAACAAAATGATATAACAAAAAAAAAAAAACCCTAAAAGAACAGAAATCAACATTAGCTGCCAACGGAATTAATTTACTTCACTTGGATACTTAGTCTCTTAAACCATCGCATCTGAGTAGAGAGTTTGATCTTCACAGTGTGCACTTTACTTCAGGTCTGGAGCAAAAATAAACTTAAATTAGCCTAGTTTAAACCCACCACACGCGTCATACCAAAGGCTGTAAAAATGGTACTTGATACCTCCTTGCTTAACACGCAGCCAAAAAAGGTACGTATCAAGGGTAAAGTGGAGCAATCCAAGGAAAGGAGTAATGCCCTCCCTTACACCTCGGTGTAGTGGCTATTGAAAAGGGAGCCTTCTGGTCGCCCTCGACGAAGGTCGCCAACTTTACTTACTCATGTTGTAATGGTAAAAGTAAGCTAACAGACAATTGTTTGTGAGTTCAATCCTCACTGGGTACCCTATACTTCAGCCTTTTGCCATAAAAAAAAGAAAAAAATAGATTAGCCTAATTTCAGAGGAACCTCTCCTTGTGTAATGGTACGCGAGCTAGGCTAGCAAACCATTCTTAGTGAGTTCGATCCTCACTGGGTATCCAATATTGTGATAAAATAATGTGCTCTCCAAATGCATTCAGATATTCCCTTCTCTCAAATACGCTTATATTTCCAGATAATTATTTACTTTTACGCTGTTTTCTTTTGTTGTTTTATGCAACATCGTTTAAATAGCTTTCATTTAATATTCTCTTTTAATTTACATATTCATTAAAAGTACAGCGTGTGTATTTTTAACGTTTACATAGACGACCATTTTTTTAAATTCATTAGCATATTTTGAGGTTTGGTTATCATTTTTTTAAAACAAAATAGTTTCTCTGACAAATTTCATATCAAGTGGATGAAGTGAAATTGTTATAAAACAGAAACTTATAATTCTCCTATATGTCACCAAAATATTACATGTATTTTTTTTTTAACGTGATAGATAGATAGATAGATAGATATGACATAAAAATCGATATATATATATATATATATATATATATATATATATATATGTCAATAAAAACATTAATTATATTTAGTCTCAACATGTGTGTCGATATCTAAAACGGGCGTGACGTGATAGTTATAAAAAGAATAAATAGATAGATAAATTGTTACATACTTACAAATATACAAATTGATAAATAGCTAAATGTGGTGTGAATATTTGTATACACACATATACGTATAAAGTTACCACGACCAACACACAAGCTTGAAATATCAGTAAGCAAAGAAACAAACCAAATAATGCTTAGAGTTTCAGCCAGTGGTCCGGGAGTCTAGGGTTCAATCCCAGGTTGAGTCATGCCAAAGACTCAAAAATTGGTACTTGATTATTCCGTATTTTACACTCAGCATTATAGGGAGCAGATCAAGGGTAAGTGGAACAATCAGGGAAAGGAGTAGCACCCTCCCCTATACCTCGATGAAGTAGTTATTTAAAAGGGAGCCTTCGGTTGACGATCGGCTAACATATATGCCCTTATAGTGAAACGGTTTTCATCGTAGGAAATAGACACAGTTACCCGAGTTCGATCCTGGTTTAGGCTTT